>JAVJIF010021486.1:0-76460 GCA_038442645.1 Agave tequilana
TCGACCCAAACAAACAGAGAGCAAACCTGCTCTCAGTCGGTCGACCGGCACGGTCGACCGGCTAAAGGTGTAGCCTGCGTGCACGTTTCTGTGCACGTCGGTCGACCCATACGGTCGACCGTCTACATGGTGCGGTCGACCGTACCTGTCGACCGATCAGCCTGGCAGACACCAAAACAGTTTAGAAATCTGGGGAAATAAATATCCAATAAATTCTTATAACTACTAAAAAATCCCAAAAATAGTTTGTCAAATTGCATGATATATAACATGTGATAAAAGTTTTGACTCAAATATCAAGCAATTAAAACTATTTTTATGTCTTTTCATTTTACCAAAAACCAAAACTGTATTTTCTAAACTTGAATAGAAATACGTTTTGTCCAAAACACTTCCAGATACAAAACATGATAATTAAACACTTTGAAGCATGATGCATATGGATAGAAATCCAATATACATGAAACAATATATATCATAGTTTTTGTCATTAATTCCAAAATATGTTTTGTCATAAATACAAAACATAAAACTCATGAAGTAGACTATCAAACTAAGTTTGTTTAAGCATAGAAGCATGCATGTATGTAGAACAAACATATATACACTAAACCATGTAAACTTGTTTTGATATAAAATCTATTCATGAAAACCAAGATCGGTTAAACCTAAACTGAAAAACCGAAAACCATATTCAAAACATGAAACGTGTGTGTTGTGAACTTGAGCTTATCATACTATTCTAATCTTTACAATTAGGATCTAAACCCAAAACTAAACTATGGTACCGATGTCTTCTTGTAGAGCGCAATCTCCAAGCCGACTCGATCCAAAACATTTTGATCCACCGAGCAAGTGCTATATATGATCTTTGACGCTTGGGCTCTTGATCAACATGTGGGTAGCTTCCAAATCATCTGTTGAAGCTAATCACCTACTAATAACTTGATTAAAGATCTGAAACTAAAATCACAAGATTATTAGTACCCATAACTACATGAGTTAATCATCATCAAAACTAGAGTGGAAGGCCTTTGGGCCAACAATCTCCCCTCTTTTTGATGATGACAAAACTCATGGAGTTATATATGCATGGATTAAGTAAAGCTTCAAAGAAGCTCCCCCTTAACTCATGCATAACAATAAAACATATAAGATATGCAATGAATGTTCTTAACCACATATAAACATGTTCTGGATACAATTAAAATAAAACATACAATGAACATGCTCTTGATACCAATAAAACATATTATTGAAACCAACATATTATTACTAATGAAAACCAATTAAAACATATGCATAAATCACCATGCATATAAATACATATTCTTCTCCCCTTTTTGTCAATCATCAACAAGGGGTAAAAATAAACATAATGAAAACAAATACTTCTCCCCTAAATCTTCAAAACAAAGAAGCAATAAATTATTCAAGGGGTAAAACCAAAGTCAATATGATATCAATTGAAATAACAACTTTGAGAAATGCCAATCCTATTTGAAATAAAACAGGGCATTGAAACAAAATAACATTTTATATCAAAATGAAAACAAGTATGTAAACTTGATACCAATAGATAATAAAAAAAATTGATACAAATTTAAGGAAACAAATAGCATCTTGATACCAAAAGAAGATATTTTTCATTATAAGCATATGATACCAATTACTTTAATATCATAAAAGTTAGGGAGTGGAAACAAAAACAATGGTAAACCAAATACCAATTGAAATATAAATATGAGTTTTCTCCCCCTTTATGAAATACCAAAAGAAAATATGCATAGGCTTGAAATAAGATACTAATTGAAAATTAAATCAATTGAAACATGATATTCATTAAAATTCAAGCTTAGCAATCTTAAAATTATGATAAAGCTTGTATATGGATACCAATTGAAAAACTCAAGCTTAACATAACCAAAATTTGTGCTCCAAGATATAGGGATATAATAAGCACAAATAAATCATCTATATATGTATGTAAGAAATAGATACTATATGAAGTGTAAGCATACTATATAAAACAAAACATATATGAGTATACAAAAGGATGTCAAGATTGATACCAATTGAAAGAATTCAATGATACCAATTGAAACAAGAATAAGATCAAGTGTATGACTCATATCAACTACCACCCATTTCATGATCAAGTTTAAATGATTTACACTATTAAGCATACATGAGCATGATCTCCCATCCAACCGCCCATAGATGGTAGGGGTTTTCAAAAATAGATTTGAAATTATAGTTTATTTGAAAAACTCTACCAAATTGAAGAATATCGCAACTAGTTATATAAAGTTTGAAAACTAGTACGAATCCTTCAAGTAAGGAATATTTCAAAAAAATATATTTCATAAAAGATATGTAAATCACATGAACATTATCACTCAAATTTCATAAAGCCCATATCATACTCATGAATACAAAGTCATGAGAAAACTAGTAAAGTGAGTGAACAAGTGTAATGTGAAACACATTTATCATGAAAATTGACAATCAAGCTCATTGAAATTCCTTTGAAACATGAACACATGAAAAACTAAATTTCATTATTAAAAGAAATCTCCTAAAAACATGAAAATTATCAAAACAATTTAACCTTCAAGGCATGTATGTTTTGACAAAACAAAGTATACATACATATCCCTAAACACAATTGAGTCCAAAATATAGATTTGCATGAAAAGCAATGACTCAAGGGGCATACATGTATATCTTAAGGTTTGCCAAAATAGACATATACATAAAGTGAAACACTTTATCATAGAAAACACATCAAAAATAGGAATACATGTTTGAATGCATGAATCATCAAAACTAGAATATACTGGAACATCTAATGGGTACAAATACGCATCCAAGCACAAACATATATAAAGGTTTACTTGTGGCCCATTCTATGTACAAGCATAAATCCTAGTCTTAATGAAAACTACATCTAAACAAGTAATCAATTCATGAAGCATAAAACGAGTCATAAAACAATAATATTATAAAAACGATCCACATGCTATAAGAATCATGATATACATAATATCAAAACAATTGTGAAAACACAAATTATGGATTCATCTAAACAATGGAGATATCAAATTGCAATACATGCATAGCAATAAACATACTATTCAAAACATGAATCATTAAAATGAAAGTCATCAAATGATCATTATGCATATGTATGTGCACTAGATCTAGAGCATACATGTTAGTTTAAACAAGGTGAGACACTAAATATAGATCCATATGAAGCAAGGGTGCTCAAGTAGTTAAACATGTACAACCTTAATCTAATGAACATGGCACAATGCATAATGAACAACAAAACACAACATGTTATAAAAGATGAACCTAGAAAGCATGTAAACACTAATGGAGTAAGGGATTGTTACCAAAACCGAAGAGGCAACTTTCCATGTCTCCAAACCCGGTGGTCCTCCCACCAAATCTCCTTGAGAGTGAAGCATCCAAATGGTCCTCCTTTTAGCTTAGAATGCATCCACCTCAAGGCACCAACACTCTCACGTTATGCGAGAGCCTCCACCTACATCAAACATCAAAGAGGTGGATCTTGGTACCTATTTTCTTGTGGGTCCACGGGGGTTAGTATTTCTCCTAACCCAAACAAGATTAGTTGCTACATTTTTAATATGTAATCTATCATAGCAAAATCTAACAAGGTGGCCTTTTCGACCACAATGTGTACAAATGTACACATGAGCATACATGTTATGATTGTGTCCGTGATGAGCATGTATATGCCGTGTTGGGTGTGCATGCAAGGATGGAACTTGTTTCTTATGAACCAAAGATTCCAATCGTGTATGATTTAAAGCACATTGGCTCAAAGTGGAGCCCAAACAATCACACTTCTCTCTCAATTATTTATATCATTTTCAATGCTAGAAGATAAAGTGGAGCATGCAATAGGTGTGCTAGAACAAGAAGCTACACTAGCATGGCAAACATCAATCTCTTTTTGCAAGGATTTATTTTTAATCAAAACCAAATCCAATTCTTTTGTAATTGCATCAATATCATTTTTCAAAGTGAGATTTTCTTTAAAAGTAAAATCCAATTTTGAAGATAAAATCTCATTGTGCTTTACAACATCATCACAATCATTTTTGTTTTTCAAAAATTCATTTTCCTTTAAAGCAAGTTCGAGTTGAGATTTAAGTGAGTCACATTCACTTGCAATCTCTTCCTTCTCTTGCAACATCAATTCAAAATTAGAGCATAAATCCTTTAATTCATTTTTCAAAACAAGATTATCATCTTTCAACAAATCATGTTTTTCTAACAAATTCTCAAGCTTTTGAACAAGTTCCATATTTAAAGTTTGAACTTCAAAACATCCATGACAATAGGAACTAGAGCTATCATATATTTGAGAATCCGATTGTACCTCAAGGAGTTCTTCCCTTGGACCATGAGGCATTGCTCTTCGGACTTTTCTCTCTTAGATCTCCTCATCTTGTTGATAATCCTTGGAAGCTCGGGAGAAGTCAAGATGCTCCAAACTGCAAAAGCCGAATCATAACGATCAAAACATGTAATAAATGTTCATTTAGAGATGCTCTAAGTGCCCTAAGTGCTAATGCATTGGCCTTCTTATGCTTGCTACTATTTGGGAGGGATTCTATGGTAATGGCTTGATAAACTAGATGTCCTAGGTCTTTTAAATGTTTAGTCATATTAGCCTTCCAAGCATCAAGTCTAAAATGATCAAACATAGGAGGGCTAGCCATAAGTGCAAACTAAATGTGTGCAAATGAAAATGCAAATGAAGATTAGCAAACCAAGATCTCACTCCTAGGTGGTTAACCTAAATATCAGGAGCGCTAGCTCTGATACCAATTGAAAAGTCACCTAGAGGGGGTGAATAGGTGACGATGCTAATCTAGTGAACTTAATGCAGAATTTAAAAAAACTAATTGCAATTACTATAATGATGCACACACAAGCAAGTACAAGATATAAGAATTTGTACAAAGTAAAGAGAGAGAGCAAGAGTCAATGGATCAAGCGCAAACAAAGAGATATGTTCCGAGTTCGAGCACCCAGCTCTACATCCCCGCCTTCGACACACGAAGGATTTCCAATCCACTAGCTTGTCCACAAAGGACTCCCACAAAGGGAACCTCCACCGAGGATTTGGGGCAATCACAATACAAGGAGTACCCAACTCCTCTCCTTACAAACACAACCTCCTCTTGAGGCAAACTCCAAGCCAACTACAACCTCCTCCTTGAGGCAAACACAACCCAATACAAAGATCACCTCACAAACTTGAGGGAAACAACCCAATAGCCAAACTTCCTCACACAATGAGGGAAGGCACAAAGCCAAGCTAAAGATAGGGTTTACAACTTAGTGGTTTCAAACAACCACCACAAACAATCTCTTTTTCCCACACAAAATCCTATAGAAAAGATAGTAGATTTTAGCTCAAGTGTGGAGAAAACCAAGGGATTTGAAACCAGCAACTCAAAGAAAATCTTTGGGAAATAATGAAACCAAGATAGAGAAGTTCAATTCAAAAGCTTTTCCCAAAACCCTTTTCTTTGATTTTTCAAACCCTAAAGAAAACACCAAAAAGATTGTTCAAATTAAGCTTAAAAACTTCTTTTTAATGCTGTAAAAACACCAGAGAGTATGTAAAAATTCGCAACCAAAATTCTTAAAGAAAAACTCTTACAAATGGGTATTTATAGGCTAATCCAGAAAATAGCCGTTGGCTGTAATTTTTGAAAGAACACCTAGAGGGGGGGTGAATAGGTGTAAGTGCTAATCTAAGAAACTTAATGCAAACTAAGTGCGCTAAATGCGGAAGCTAATGCAAATTATGCACAAACTAATACAATACAACAAGTGTAGCCGAATTCCCCTTGCGAGGCTCTGGACTAACTCCCCTTGATTCCCCTTGAAATGGGTTGAGCGCTATGTGAAGCTCTTGTTGGATGAGTACAAGTTAGGCACACACACACAAGCAATCCAAGCAATAAGAAATATGTGCACACACAATCAAGCCAAGCAATCAAGGATAAATTACAATATGAAAATAATGCAAGGCAACACAAGCATAAGATATGGCAATATGAATTATGCTCACACAAGCAAATATGATATGATGATATGAAGTATGATGCTTTGCACAATATAAATGAGAGAGAGTTGAGAGAAATTGGATCAAACGCAAACAAAAAGATTTGTTTCGAGGTTCGAGTACCCAACTCTACATCCCCGCCTACACCACCGTGTAGGATTTCCCAATCCACTATAAGGAGTACCAAACTCCTCTCTCACTTACAAAGCCACCGAGGCTATACAACCACAATCCACCTCTACCGAAGAGGGATACGGCCCGTAGCCAACTACAACAAACACCTCTACCTAAGAGGCTCACAAACCAATCACCCGATCACCTCTACCGAAGAGGGATACAACAAGAATAAGGGTGTACAACTTAGAGGTTTACAACAACAACCTCAACACTCTCTTTTTTCTCTTTTCCACAAAAACAAGATCCTAATAGTTTAGGATAGAAGATATGGCTCAAGTGTGGAAACTAAGTGTTTTTGGAACAAGCAACAAAGAAAACTACTTGGAAATCTCTTGTATATGATAGAAATAAAAGATCAAATCAAAATCCCAAAACCTAGTTTTCTTTGATTTTCCAAAAACCCAAAAACAATAAGATGAAACTTTTTGGCTTAAAAACCTTTTAAAACTCTTTTAAACACTAGAGAAAGTCTGGAATTTTTAGCTCTAAAAATCTTAGCCAAAACAATGGAGAAATGGGGTATATATAGCCCCTAGGAAAAACTAGCCGTTAGGCTGATGTGGCAGTCTGACCAACTGCCGGTCGACCGGCCCGTCGACCGCCAACGGTCAAAAATGTGACCGTTGGGCAGCAGCGGTCGACCGGTCCGGTCGACCGAAATTCCCGAGAGCAGAGCTCTCAACTCGGTCGACCGGTCCGGTCGACCGACTACATGTGTCGCCAGCGTGCACGATGTGCACATCGGTCGACCGACCCGGTCGACCGGCCACTTGGTGCGGTCGACCGGTCCGGTCGACCGAACTGGCCTGGCAGGCACAGTGCAGGGTCAGAAAAACAGTGTAAAATATTTTCTAAAAATCTTTTAACACTTCTAAAAAATTCACAAAATTTGTTTTATCATTTTATATTAAAATACACCTGTGATAAAAATTTCAAGACAATATATCAACATATCAATTTATTTTTGTGTCTTGCAAATTTATCAAAAACAAAACTTGTATTTTTATCAAACTTGATTTTTCCAAAACATGAATAGGGATATCAAAATAAGTTTGTTTAGCAAGTTAAAAACATGTATGTATAACTAGAATACATCTACTATACATATAAAACATGTAACTTGTTTTGATCAACTATTCATAAAAACCAAATATCAAATCATAAAACGTGTGTTTTGTGCACTTGAGCATATCAACTAACTAAGCTTTACAAATGGATCTAAAACACAAACTCTAAACTAGATACCTAAGTCTTCTTGACGATCTTCATCTTCAAGTAGACTCGGTCCAAACTCCGTGATTCTCCAAGTGCAAAGGTATGATCTTTAAGCTTTGGCACCGGAATCAACATGATAAGCTTCTAATCATCTTGTTGAAGCTAATCATCAACTAATATCCTGTTAATGATCTGAAACTTAGAAACACAAGAATATTAGTAAACATAACTACATGAGTGTTGATCATCATCAAAACTAGAGTGGAAGGCCATTGGCCAACAATCTCCCCCTTTTTGATGATGACAAAACTCATGGAGTTATATATGCATGGATTAAAGTTAAGCTTCAAAGAACCTCCCCCTTAACTCATGCATAGGGATAAACAATAAATATATGCAATAGGGATATTAAACATGAAACATGCATATGCATAAACAATAAATGGTTCTAGATATCAAATGGAATATTCAAAACAAAATAAGCTCTAGATACCATTACAAAGCAAACTCTATAAATCAATTAAACTTAATATTCTTGAGATTCTTGAGATTAAAAACATAATATATGCATAAACATAAGCATGCATATAAAACTTCATAAATCTTTCTCCCCCTTTTTGTCAATCATCAACAAAGGGGTAATCAAAACCATAACTAAAACGAGGGGTAAAAATCTTTCTCCCCCTTTTTGTCAATCAAAACAATGCAAACAATGTTCTCCCCTTTTTGTCTAAAACAAAATAAAGTCAATAAGGGGTGACTTTAAAAACATGATATCAATCGAAAATATGTCAATGAAGCATCTTGATACCAAATGAAAATAAACAAAGATCAATCAATGTTATATGCTATATACATTCATGAAGAGGAAGACGCTAAGTTAGCTTCCCTACACATATGCATTACATGAAGAAGGGATGACAAGCCCCAATTCACATAACACATATTATGTAATGCATAAGAGGAGATGTGAAGCTCCCCCTACACACGTATATCATATAAAGAAGAGTTGTCAAGCTCCTCAATTTATAATATACTCAACATGAATCTATATGTAAGAGAGATGTTAAGCTCTCCTTGCATATAGGAAATACAAATCAAAACTTTTGTGTATTCTCTTTAAACAAAATTTTGAGATATCAATTGAAAAATCATCATCATGAAAACAATCGATACCAATTGAAATTAAACATAAATCTTGAATATCTAAACATGAATCTTGATACCAATTGTAGAATATTTTCATTTTGAAATATATAAACAAATTTGATGTTGATATCATATGTTCAAAATAACAACTTTTAATCATAAAGAGTGGGAGTACAAATACCAATTGAAATACAAAATCAAATTTTCTCCCCTTTATGACAAACAAACTAAAGACATGCATAGTCTTGATAACAATTTAAAAGCAATCAATTTAAACAAAATTGAAACTCAAGCACTAGCATAAACACAGACATATATATGTATGAAAGATAGATACCAATAGAAATTGATATACTTGGAATTTAAAGCATACATACATACAAACATATATGAGTATACAAGAAGATCAAAATGATACCAATTGAAAGAGTTCAATGATACCAATTGACATAACAATAAGTTCAAGTGTATACATCATATTCTCTACCACCCAATCATAATTCAAGTTTTAAAGATTTTCAATTTAGGGCATACATGAACATGATCTCCCATCCTACCGCCCTTAGATGGTAGGGGTTTTCAAAGATAAATTTGAAAATGTAGTTTTGTTTGAAAATCATTACCAAAATGAAGAACACCGCAACTAGTTAAATGGAAAACTTGTTAACTAGCACGAAATCCTTCAAGCAAGGAATAAAACAAAAATGAAATTCACATGATAATCATCACTCTAACCAATAAAGCATACCTCATGAGAAACAAAACATGAGCAATAGATATGAGTGTACAAATAATATGTGAAGATCATAATCATGAAAAATATTTCATTAAGCTCAATTATTCCTTAAAACATAATTCCATCAAAAACTATCTAATCTTCAAGGCATATGTATGTCTAATACAAACTAACGTATACATACATATCCAAACATAAAGAGTCCACAAGATATATGCATTAAGGCACGTGGCTCAAAAAGATACTCATGTATAGTCAATAGTTTGGATAAGATGGACATATACATGAAGTTAAATATTGACACATAAACATGAAAACATGTAAGGCTAAATTTTCAACAAAGCAATTTTCATTTCAAGATATATGTATGATTTGTCAACACAAGAAGTATACATACATATCCCTAAACACAATTGAGTCCAATATAGATTTGCATGAAAGGCAAATGACTCAGGGGTATACATGTATATCTTAAAGTTTGGCAATACAAACATATACATGAAGTGAAATACACAATCATAAAACAAATTCAAAAATGGAATACAAGTTTAAAATGTATGAATCATCAAAACTAGACTATACTAGCACATCTAATGGGTTCAAATAAACAATCAAGCTCAACATATATAGATTTATTTGTAGCCCACTCTATGTACAAGTATATAACTAGTCTTAATGAAAATAAACATCTAAACATATATTCAAAACATGAAGCATCAAAACAAATATAAAAGTCATCATGATAAAACTAAAACATGATTACTATGTAAATTCACATGTATTAGATTCATGATGTACATTATAGCTTAAACAAAAGTGAGAACACTAAATATGGGTTCATATAAGCATATGTGTCTCAAATACTATACATGTATGTCAAGGATCTAATAAACATGGAATGAACATACTAATCCATAGACATCAAAAATATGCTATAAACATTAAAACATGGAAAGCATGTAAACAATAAATGGGAGTAAAGGATTGTTACCAAAACCGAAGAAGCAACTCTCCTTGTCTCTAAAACATGGTGGTCATCTCCACCAAATCTTCCCTTGAAAGTGATGCATCCAATTTGATTTCCATGAAGTCCGGAACGCATCCACTCCAAGGTGTCATCACTCTCACGTCATGTGAGAGCCCACACCTACATCAAAAATAGAGGGGTGGTCTTTGGTACCCATCTCTTATTGGGTCCATGGGGTTAGTACCTTCTCTAACCCAAACAAACTTCTTGGCTAAATTTTCAACATGTAAGCGATCATAGCAAAATTTAGCAAGATGGCCTTTTCGGCCACAATGTGTACATGTGTACACATGAGCATACTTGTGTTGATGGTGTCCGTGTGAAGCATGTGTATGCCGTGATGGGTGTGCATGCATAAAGGATGGAACTTGTTTCTTTCGAACCAAGGTTTCCAACCGTGAGTGGTTCATGGCACATTGGCTCATAGTGGAGCCCAAACAATCTACTCTCTTCTTTAACATACAAATATCATCAATAATTTTAGAAGAAGAGGTACATGCATTAGGTAGACTAGATGATGAGGCTACACTAGCATGGCAAACATGAGCATCAATCTTTTTATGCAAAACCTCATTTTTCTTCAAACAAGCATTTAATTCATTTGAAATGGAAATAATTTTGTTTTTCAAATCAACATTCTCTTTTAACACAAAATCTACTTTTGAAGACAAGTTCTCATTTTTCTTCAAAAGAACATGGCAATCATTTTTAGATTTTAAAAAATTATTTCTTTTAGTGCAAGATCAAGTTGAGATTTTAATGAATCCCTCTCATTAGCAATCTCCTCTTTCTCTTGCAAAACAATATCAAGTCTAGCAATCAATTTTTATTTTCATTATTAATGCCTAGACTCTTCTTTTTCAACAAGTTATATTTTTCAATCAATTTTTCACAAACAATTGATAGTTCTTCATTTAAGGCATGGGGATCAATATTATCATTTGAAGAACTAGAACAATCATCACTATCATAGTGGGGTTCCGAATGTACCTCAAGGGAGTCATTCCCTTGGACCATGTAGCATTGTGATTCGGACTCTCCACTAGTCTCCTCTTCTTGTCGGATTTGTGCTTGAAGCTCGGAGGTGGTGGTTGTTGTCAATTTGTTCCACACTACAAAAGCGGAATCAAAGTTAGAAACACACATAAGATAATCTTTAGGTAATGTGCTTCTAATGGCCTCTAGGGCTTGTGCATTGGCCCCTATATGATTACAATCACCAAGATAACATCTCTTGGTGGCGGCAAGAAAGACATGCAAACCTAGGTTTTTAGGTACATGGACATCCTATACTTTCAAACATCAATGTTGGAAGGGTCAAAGCTAGGAGGGGTCATGAAGTCCATGGAAACTATATATGAATGTGCAAACAAACAAATGCAAATGAGATTAGCAAGCAAATGGATCACTCCTAGGATGTTAAGCCTAAGTATCAGGAGCACTAGCTCTGATACCAATTGAAAGAACACCTAGAGGGGGGGGTGAATAGGTGTAAATGCTAATCTAAGAAACTTAATGCAAACTAAGTGCGCTAAATGCGGAAGCTAATGCAAATTATGCACAAACTAATACAATACAACAAGTGTAGCCGAATTCCCCTTGCGAGGCTCTGGACTAACTCCCCTTGATTCCCCTTGAAATGGGTTGAGGCGCTATGTGAAGCTCTTGTTGGATGAGTACAAGTTAGGCACACACACACAAGCAATCCAAGCAATAAGAAATATGTGCACACACAATCAAGCCAAGCAATCAAGGATAAATTACAATATGAAATAATGCAAGGCAACACAAGCAATAAGATATGGCAATATGAATTATGCTCAACACAAGCAAATATGATATGATGATATGAAGTATGATGCTTTGCACAGTATAAATGAGAGAGAGTTGAGAGAAATTGGATCAAACGCAAACACAAAGATTTGTTTCGAGGTTCGAGTACCCAACTCTACATCCCCGCCTACACCACCGTGTAGGATTTCCCAATCCACTATAAGGAGTACCAAACTCCTCTCTCAACTTACAAAGCCACCGAGGCTATACAACCACAATCCACCTCTACCGAAGAGGGATACGGCCCGTAGCCAACTACAACAAACACCTCTACCTAAGAGGCTCACAAACCAATCACCCGATCACCTCTACCGAAGAGGGATACAACAAGAATAAGGGTGTACAACTTAGAGGTTTACAACAACAACCTCAAACACTCTCTTTTCTCTTTTTTCCACAAAAACAAGATCCTAATAGTTTAGGATAGAAGATATGGCTCAAGTGTGGAAACTAAGTGTTTTTGGAAACAAGCAACAAAGAAAAACTACTTGGGAATCTCTTGTATATGATAGAAATAAAAGATCAAATCAAAATCCCAAAACCTAGTTTTCTTTGATTTTCCAAAACCCAAAACAAATAAGATGAAATCTTTTTGGCTTAAAAACCTTTTAAAAACTCTTTTAAACACTAGAGAAAGTCTGGAATTTTTAGCTCTAAAAATCTTAGCCAAAACAATGGAGAAATGGGGTATATATAGCCCCTAGGAAAAACTAGCCGTTAGGCTGATGTGGCAGTCTGACCAACTGCCGGTCGACCGGCCCGGTCGACCGCCAACGGTCAAAAATGTGACCGTTGGGCAGCAGCGGTCGACCGGTCCGGTCGACCAAAAATTCCCGAGAGCAGAGCTCTCAACTCGGTCGACCGGTCCGGTCGACCGACTACATGTGTCGCCAGCGTGCACGATTGTGCACATCGGTCGACCGACCCGTCGACCGGCCACTTGGTGCGGTCGACCGGTCCGGTCGACCGAACTGGCCTGGCAGGCACAGTGCAGGGTCAGAAAAATAGTGTAAAATATTTTCTAAAAATCTTTTAACACTTCTAAAAAATTCACAAAATTTGTTTTATCATTTTATATTAAAACATACACCTGTGATAAAAATTTCAAGACAATATATCAACATATCAATTTATTTTTGTGTCTTGCAAATTTATCAAAAACAAAACTTGTATTTTTATCAAACTTGATTTTTCCAAACATGAATAGGGATATCAAAATAAGTTTGTTTAGCAAGTTAAAACATGTATGTATAACTAGAATACATCTACTATACATATAAAACATGTAAACTTGTTTTGATCAACTATTCATAAAAACCAAATATCAAATCATAAAACGTGTGTTTTGTGCACTTGAGCATATCAACTAAACTAAGCTTTACAAATGGATCTAAAACACAAACTCTAAACTAGATACCTAAGTCTTCTTGACGATCTTCATCTTCAAGTAGACTCGGTCCAAACTCCGTGATTCTCCAAGTGCAAAGGTATGATCTTTAAGCTTTGGCACCGGAATCAACATGATAAGCTTCTAATCATCTTGTTGAAGCTAATCATCAACTAATATCCTGTTAATGATCTGAAACTTAGAAACACAAGAATATTAGTAAACATAACTACATGTGTTGATCATCATCAAAACTAGAGTGGAAGGCCATTGGGCCAACAATTTTTGCCAGAATTACCCTGACGGTCGACCGCCCGGTCGACCGCCCACGGTCAATTTTTGACCCGTTGGCTCTAGCGGTCGACCGCCCGGTCGACCCAAACAAACAGAGAGCAAACCTGTTCTCAGTCGGTCGACCGGCACGGTCGACCGGCTAAAGGTGTAGCCTGCGTGCACGTTTCTGTGCACGTCGGTCGACCCATACGGTCGACCGTCTACATGGTGCGGTCGACCGTACCTGTCGACCGATCAGCCTGGCAGACACCAAAACAGGTTAGAAATCTGGGGAAATAATATCCAATAAATTCTTATAAACTACTAAAATCCCTAAAAATAGTTTTGTCAAATTGCATTGATATATAAACATGTGATAAAATTTTGACTCAAATATCAAGCAATTAAAACTATTTTTATGTCTTTTCATTTTTACCAAAAACCAAAAACTGTATTTTCTAAAACTTGAATAGAAAATACGTTTTGTCCAAAACACTTCCAGATACAAAAACATGATATTAAACACTTTGAAGCATGATGCATATGGATAGAAATCCAATATACATGAAACAAATATATATCATAGTTTTTGTCATTAATTCCAAATATGTTTTTTCATAAATACCAAAACATAAAACTCATGAAGTAGACTATCAAACTAAGTTTGTTTAAGCAATAGAAGCATGCATGTATATAGAACAAATCATATATACACTAAACCATGTAAACTTGTTTTGATATAAATCTATTCATGAAAACCAAGATCGGTTAAACCTAAAACCGAAAAATCGAAAACCAATATTCAAAACATGAAACGTGTGTGTTGTGAACTTGAGCTTATCATACTATTCTAATCTTTACAATTAGGATCTAAACCCAAAACTAAACTATGGTACCGATGTCTTCTTGTAGAGCGCAATCTCCAAGCCGACTCGATCCAAAACACTTTGATCCACCGAGCAAGTGCTATATATGATCTTTGACGCTTGGGCTCTTGAATCAACATGTGGGTAGCTTCCAAATCATCTTGTTGAAGCTAATCACCTACTAATAACTTGATTAAAGATCTGAAACTAAAATCACAAGATTATTAGTACCCATAACTACATGAGTTAATCATCATCAAAACTAGAGTGGAAGGCCTTTGGGCCAACATATTGACCAACGATGATTGTCGTTGCAAAGCAATATGCAAAAGGTGTAAAGCATGTTATCATGCGGATTTCATACACCAACTCCCGAAGCTACTCCATTCTATAGTTGCTTCATGACTATTTGAAGCATGGGAAATTGATGTTATAGGACTGATTAGTCCTTCATCTACCAGAGGTCTTCGATTCATCCTTATGATAACCGATTACTTTTCAAAGTAGGCAGAAGTCATATAGCTCGCTGAAGTTAAAACCATTAACGTGATTAGCTTCATTAAACACCATGTTATTCATCGATTTGGTGTTCCTAGGAGGGTCATCCATGACAGTGGTCCCTAATTCGTGCACCAATCATTCTTTTAGTTTTGCGACAAATATCAAATACAGAATGTGGCTTCAACTGCATACAACCCCTCCACTAACGAGTTAGCAAAGGCGTTTAATAAGATGATCATCAGGCTTTTCAAAAAGTTCTTCTTTTCAAACAATCAGACTGGAATGAGAAGCTTAGCGAATGTCGCGAATGACTTTGGGCCAAACAACGTGTAACACCCCGCTCCCGGCATACGTACTTAGTTGTGT
The DNA here is from genome assembly GCA_038442645.1 of Agave tequilana. Taxonomy (NCBI): domain Eukaryota; kingdom Viridiplantae; phylum Streptophyta; class Magnoliopsida; order Asparagales; family Asparagaceae; genus Agave; species Agave tequilana. The sequence goes on from JAVJIF010021486.1 coordinate 15,649, forward strand.
ATTCAGATTTTTCGATCATATTTTTCGATTTACTTTTTGTATTTGTTTTGTATTATGAATTATTTATATGATCGTTTTGCCTTAAATCTAGATTCGTGAACTCGGAGTCAGCCATAGTCTGAACCGGGGACCCAATCTTAGGGTATTGCTCGACTTGGTCTTTCTATTATTTAGATTTGATCGATTTCAGTTTCAAACATCATTTTCTAATATTTTAAATTTTTTATGATTTTTTAGAATTTTTCTGAATTAATTGAAAATCTTCAAACCGGTGTCGACCAGTACCGCTGACCGATTCTCGGATTTTTAATTTACAATTGGAGTTGAATTTCTAAAAATGGCTTTTCACATTATTTTTTAAAATCATGTTTCCTATCTAAATTTTTTTCTGAAAATTTTCTGAATTTATCGAAATTCCACCAGATTTGGTGTCGGCCGATATCGCTGGCTGATTTCAGGATTTTTAATTTGCAATCGAAATTGAATTTCTAGATTTTTCTTTCGGATTACTTCTTAGAATCATATTTTCTTGTTTTAGGCTTTTTTTTGGGAATTTTCAGAATTTATCAAAATCCGGCCAACCCGGTGTAGACTGGTATCGACTGTTAACTTCAGGATTTTTAATTTGAAAACGGGATTTTATTTCTGAAAACTGATTTTGTATTATTCCTCAGGATGACGTTCTCTACCTCTAGGTACTTTTGGGTATTTTTTTGGAATAGTCAATATTTTCTGATTTTATTATAATATTATATTTTTTGAACTTTCCCATTCTTTCTTCCTTCCTTTCTTTCATTTTCTTTTCCTACCGACTTCACCAACCAGCCCACTCCCCTTCATTTATTACAACTCCCATCCATCACTCCCTATCAATTTCTTTCTCTTTTTCTTTTCTTTTTCTTTTCTTTTCTTTTTCCTTTTCCTTCTCTTCTTTTTCCTTCTTCCCTTTTTTTTCCCCCTTCTCCTTCTTTTTCTTCTCCCCTGGTGCCAACGACTGCCGCCTCCTCCTTCTTCCTCTCTCTCCTAAATTTTCTCCCTCTCTCCCTTCAACTTCTAATCTCTTCCTCAATTCTCTCTCTCTCTCTCTCCATCTTCTCCTCTTTCTTCTCCACCCTTCAATTTCTCCCACCTCTCTCTCTCTCTTCCTCCCCCAAGATCCGGCCACCACCACCATCACCGGGACTTCGACCACCACCGCCGGTGAGCCCCCTCCAACTCTGGCGAGCCCCTCTTCTCCTTTCCTTTCCTTTTCTTTTTCTTCTTCTCTTTTTCCTTCTTTTCTTTTCTTTTCCTTTTCTTTTTCTTCTTCTTTTCCCCTTTTTCACTCTCCTCTCCCTCTCTCTTTGGGGGTGCCGGTGCCACCCCTGCCCGCCGGTGGCCGGCGCCGCAACCGGACGTGGCCTGGCCGCCGGCCAGGCCGTGCGCCCCCAGAGGGGGGCGCTGTGCGTGAGCAGGGGGCAAATGCCCCCTGGATCTCTCTCTCTCTCTCTCCAATTCACTCTTCTCTCTTCTCTTTGGGGTGGCCGGCGGGCCACCCTTAGCCGGCGACTACCGGAGGGCCGCCGGCGCCAGCCCTGGTAGGGCCACGGCCAGGCCTCCTGGCCTGGCCGTGGGCAGTTGAGAGGGGGGCAACAACCCCCCTTTTTCTCTCTCCTCTCTCTAAATTCTCTCTCTAACTGCCCCCTCTCTCCAAATTCTCTCTCTAACCGCCCCATCTCTCCAAATTCTCTCTCTCCTCTCTCTAATCTCTTTCTCTCTCTAAATCTCCCTCTCTCTAAGATTTTCTCTCTGAAAATCTCTTTCTCTCTCTAGGTTTCTCTCTCTAGCTCTCTCCCTAACTCTCTCTCTCCTCTTCCCTTTCTCTTTCTAAATATTTTTATATATATTTTTATTATGTTTTATGGCGCGTGCGCGAGTTCCCAGGATTTCAGAGTTTTCGGCCTTTCCGGAGATTTTGGCGAGTGTTATCGCCTCCATTTGGTTTTCCCCGCTTTATATGTATTTTTTATTGGGTTGTGTCCCTGTATTTGTATGTGGCCGAGTGCCAATGATTGGACATGTATTGCTCTGTGATAACTGCTTGTATTAGGATAGTTTACTTCTTGTACATATATCATGCCTGTGATGTACCTTATACCATGCGTGGCCGACCCTTCGTGGTCATTTGTCTTCGGGTTTCATACTTGGCCTCCGGGCCCTTCAGCCTCCTGGCTTCATACTTGGCCTCCGGGCCCTTCAGCTTTCGGGCTCTCTACTCAGCCTTCAGGCTTCACTACTCCACGGTAGAATAAATATTATCACAATATAGCTTGCTCGTGTTGTACTAACATCGCAGGTACTCTTGTACTGACTCTGGGTTTCTGCCTACTCCCAGGATGGCTACCCAATGGTTCCAGGCCTGTACCTTTATGGGTTTTGTGGTAGCTACCAAGAGTGCACTTAGACCCCGAGCGTACTTTAGCCTCCAGGCTTCGCCCGCTTCCTGGAAAGAGGAGTGCGCTTAGACCATCAGGTCTTTCAGCTCCGCCTGGTAGGCGTGCTTAGCGCTCAGCGCTTTACCACTGATTCGTTTAGGAGAGATGCTGTCGGATTTTCTACTCGCACTTTAGCCGAGTCGTCCCGGTAACCTCGCCAAGCGCTCTAGTGTTAAACACTGTTTGCTGTCCATACCTCTAGCTTGCTTAGCTCCGCTTGATTATGCTCAGCTATTACTCTATAGCTTGCCATATACATACTTGTTATGTTAACACTTGACATACTATTACTTGACACATGTCAGCTACATGCTCATGCCTAACACCTATCTGTATCACTTAACAATTGATGTGTTATCACCTGACACTTGACATGCTACTACTTATCACTTACCTCCTGTCATATTGATACTTGACCTGTGATTATCACATTTACGGGAATCCTGCCTTATTATCCTGTATTATATACAGTGACCTGTACTCTTGTTATACTTGTACTCTTGAATTCCTGATCATGTCCTGCTCCTGTTCTTCCCGTAAATTGATAATTACATAATAAATTACAATAAGACAACTTGCACCCAGTTCGGGGGAAACTGATGGGTCCTGAATAGTCATGTTTATAGTGGTCTTATCGAGTCACGCGTGGCCACATACTTGAGGGATCACCTGGCAGCCACCAGGGATTCCGTGGGGGTGTGCTAGCACCCCTACTCCTGATTATTCCTGCCAAGTATGCACACGCCCTAGGCCTATTTCTATGCGAGCTGTGATACTCTATTTCTGTTCGGGCGTACATTAGTCCCGGTACCTAGCGGTACGTTCCGGCTCAGCACCGGATACTCCTGGACTGTTGTCCCGGGCATGTACGGGGCCCATCCTAAACATGGTTCGTCAAACTTCATCAATTTCCAAATAACTTGCTCTATAAGTTGTAAGTGAAAGTATGTGAAATAGGACGCATACTGAAGCCTACAACTTAGACGGCTCCAATTATATAATAAAATGCTAATATACAATTTGTTGTGTTGTTTTGTAATTCGGGTTGTACGCGCTCGGATTACGGTAACATGGGATAAAGGTATATAGATGAGGGTTTTCTTATTTGGATTGTTCTTTCGAAGTACTAGTCTCATGGAGCCGTGACCTAAGCCTGTACGATCGGTTTTGCTCGTAATCGATTTTATTCGGCTTTATCGGTTTTATGTTAGTTTAGGAGATATCTAGTGTTGCCCTATCTACTTTACTTCTCGTCTCCTTACATGCTCTTATCTTATTATACTATGCGTATTCTCTGCTGGATGTCACCTGCTATATCTCTCTTGTTCCTGTATGTTTGCGCTAACGACACGGTTTCAATGTATGATTATGATTCGATTTTATCGATACACGTGTGCTCATCTTTGTACGCCATCTGGCATTCGCATCACCACTTGCTGGAGAGTTCTGACTCCTCTGGATCCTCATGTCCTAGTCATGGAGCTTGGAGCATGTGGATTCTCTCAGTTGCTGACTTGAGAGACGTAGCTGAAGCGTGGATCCCCAGCAGACCGTCCAGAGCCCTATCCTTCTAGCCCCCCTTGCGCGTCTCTCGAGTTTTCCCTCTATGAACTCGTGAGCGCTATTTGTACTGTTCATACTTGTATACCCCTTTGTATTCTCGCATTTGTGCCTATCAGTGATATAATATTCTTATAATATTTGTCACATATGGTGATAACTTTGTAATTGTACCCATATGTTGGAATGTATAATGCACCACGTGCTTCCGTACTCTGATTCTTACTTGTACTGATGCTTAGCGTATATACGTGAGGGTATTTCTGACCTGTGTATATACGTCGTAGTAAGGTCTCCGTACCCGTAGGATCAGGGCGTTACAGGATGGTATCAGAGCCTAGGCTCTCACATCCTCAGTACGTCCAGACGGCAAATTAATGGTAAAGAAATTTGCAACTGGAATGCATGAGTCCTAGTTATACAGTCCAACTACAAGTACAGAGTTATCTATTTTTCTTGATCATCCTTCTTTTAATCCCTAATCCTTTCCATCTTTCCAATGTTTTGGTTTTCTGAAGCCTTTATACCAACTTAAGATATGAATAGGCTAAGGAGGTAGCGGCTGGTTCAGAATGAAGCTATTATATGATCTCTTCGACCAACTCTATAAAGTTCGGGAGTTCGGGTATTCTCAGAATGGATCTGCAATCGGGTTATCTTTCAGAAGTCAGTAGTCGGGATTCTCTACGGGTATTCTATATTCTTGGCTGTATCTTTTAGAGTAATCGACGCCAAGTATTCGGAATTCTTAATTATTGGTCTTCTTTATTATGCTAAGTATTATCAGGGTTTCCTTTATCTTTGGTATTCTGACGTATTCTTGGAGAGCTATTAAGTATGCAGTACAGTGGAAATTCTATTGCGAAGCTGTGTTATCAGGTTAATATTATTCGGCATCGTTCGAAGATTTATACAGCAGGAAGTGCAGAAGATGTCTATATTCTGATTATTGTTCAATCAACTTGAGAGCCCTACCTGCAGTAATTCATATCTTAATTGGTATAATTCCGGTCCATGTCCTCTTTGTGTTCATTTTACCCCTTATCGAAATTGCGAGGACGCAATTTTTGTAAGGTGGATGGAATGTAACACCCCGCTCCCGGAATACGTACTTAGTTGCGTATTCAGATTTTTCGATCATATTTTTTTATTTACTTTCTGTATTTATTTTATATTATGAATTATTTATATGATCGTTTTGCCTTAAATCTAGATTCGTGAACTCGGAGTCAGCCCTAGTCTGAACCGGGGATTCGATCTTAGGGTATTACTCGATTTGGTCTTTTTATTATTCAGATTTGATCGATTTCAGTTTCAAATATCATTTTCAAATATTTTAGATTTTCTATGATTTTCTGAAATTTTCTTGAATTAAATTGAAAATCTTCAAAACCTGTGTCGACCAGTACCGCTGACCGATTCTCAGATTTTTAATTTACAATTGGAGTTGAATTTCTAGAAATGGCTTTTCACATTATTTTTAAAAACATATTTCCTATTTAAATATTTTTTCTGAAAATTTTCTGAATTTATCGAAATTCCACCAGATTTGGTGTCGGCCGATATCGCTGGCTGATTCCAGGATTTTTAATTTGCAATCAAAATTGAATTTCTAGATTTTGCTTTCGCATTACTTCTTAGAATCATATTTTCTTCTTTCAGGCATTTTTTTTTAGAATTTTCAGAATTTGTCAAAATTCGGCCGACCCGGTGTAGACCGGTATCGACGATTGACTTTAGGATTTTTAATTTGAAAACGGGATTTTATTTTTGAAAACTGATTTCGTATTATTCCTCAGAATGACGTTCTCTACCTCTGGGTATTTTTGGGTATTTTTTGTAACAGTCAATATTTTTTGACTTTATTATAATAGTATATTTTTCGAACTTTTCCCTTCTTTCTTCCTTTCTTTCTTTCATTTTCTTTTCCCACCTACTTCACCAACTAGCCCACTCCCCTTCATTTATTATAAGTCCCATCCATCACTCCCTATCAATCCCTTTCTCTTTTTCTTTTTCTTTTTCTTTTTCTTTTCTTTTTCCTTTTCCTTCTCTTCTTTTTCCTTCTTCCCTTTTCTTTTCCCTTCTCCTTCATTTTCTTCTCCCCTGGTGCCAACGACCACCGCCTCCTCCTTCTTCCTCCCTCTCCCAAATTATCTCCCTCTCTCCCTTCAACTTCTAATCTCTCCCTTAATTCTCTCTCTCTCTCTCCATCTCCTCCTCTTTCTTCTCCACCCTTCAATTTCTCCCACCTTTCTCTCTCTTCCTCCCCCAAGATCCAGCCACCACCACCATCACCGGGACTTCGACCACCACCGCCGGCGAGCCCCCTCCAATTCCGGCGAGCCCCTATTCTCCTTTCCTTTCTTTTCTTTTTCTTCTTCTCTTTTTCTTCTTTTCTTTTCTTTTCCTTTTCTTTTTCTTCTTCTTTTTTTTTTTTCCCTCTCCTCTCCCTCTCTCTTTGGGTGGCCGGCACCACCCCTGCCCGCTGGCGGCCGGCGCCGTGCTGGCGCCGCCACCGGGCGTGGCCAGGCCGCCGGGCAGGCCGTGCGCCCCCCAGAGGGGGGCGTTGTGCATAAGCAGGGGACAACAGCCCCTGGATCTCTCTCTCTCTCTCTCTCTCTCTTTCCAGTTCTCTCTTCTCTCTCCCCTTTTCCCTCTCTCTCTTCTCTTTGGGGTGGCCGGCGCGGCCACCCTTGGCCGACGGCCACCGGAGGGCCGCCAGCCCTGGTAGGGCCACGGCCAGGCCTTCTGGCCTGGCCGTGGGCAGTTGAGAGGGGGGCAACAACCCCCCTTTTTTCCCTCTCCTCTCTCTCTCTCTCTCATCTCTCTCTCTCTCTAAGCAACTCTCTCTCTCCAAATTCTCTCTCTAACCGCCCCTCTCTCTAAATTCTCTCTGTCCTCTCTCTAATCTCTTTCTCTCTCTAAATCTCCCTCTTTCTCTCTCTAAGATTTTCTCTCTTTGAAAATCTCTTTCTCTCTCTAGGTTTTTCTCTCTCCCTAACTCTTTCTCCTCTTCCCTTTCTCTTTCTAAATATTTATATATATATTTATTATGTTTTATAGCGTGTGCGCGAGTTCCCAGGATTTCAGAGTTTTCGGCCTTTTCGGAGATTTAGGCGAGTGTCCTCGCCTCTATTTGGTTTTCCCCGCTTCGTCGGGTCGACATGTTATTTATTATAAATTTATATGTATTTTGTATTAGGTTGTGTCCCTGTATTCGTATGTGGCCGAGTGCCAATGATTGGACATGTATTGCTCTGTGATGACTGCTTGTATTAGGATAGTTTACTTCTTGTACATATATCATGCTTGTGATGTACCTTATACCATGCATGGCCGACCCTTCGTGGTCGTTTGTCTTTGGGTTTCATACTTGGCCTGCAGGCCCTTCAGCCTCCTGACTTCATACTTGGCCTCCGGGCCCTTCAGCTTTCGGGCTCTCTACTCAGCCTTCAGGCTTCACTACTCCACGGTAGAATAAATATTATCACAATATAGCTTGCTCGTGTGGTACTAACATCGCAGGTACTCTTGTACCGACTCTGAGTTTCTGCCCACTCCCAGGATGGCTACCCAATGGTTCCAGGCCTGTACCTTTATGGGTTTTGTGGTAGCTACCAAGAATGCGCTTAGACCCCGAGCGTACTTTAACCTCCGGGCTCCGCCCACATCTTGGAAAGAGGAGTGCGCTTAGACCATCAGGTCTTTTAGCTCCTCCTGGTTAGCGTGCTTAGCGCTCAGCACTTTACCACTAGATTCGTTTAGGCGAGATGCTGCCAGATTTTCTACTCGTACTTTAGCCGAGTCGTCCCGGTAACCTCGCCAAGCGCTCTAGTGTTAAACACTGTATGCTGTCCATACCTCTAGCTTGCTTAGCTCCGCTTGATTATGCTCAGCTATTACTCTATAGCTTGCCATATACATATTTGTTATGTTAACACTTAACATACTATTACTTGACACATGTCAGCTACATGCTCATGCCTAACACCTGTCTGTATCACTTAACAATTGATGTGTTATCACCTGACACCTGACATGCTACTACTTATCACCTACTTCCTGTCAAATTGATACTTGACCTGTGATTATCACATTTACGGGAATCCTACCTTGTTATCCTGTATTATATACAATGTCCTGTACTCTTGTTATACTTGTACTCCTGAATTTCTGATCATGTCCTGCTCCTGCTCTTCCCGTAAATTGATAATTACATAATAAATTACAATAAGACAACTTGCACTCGGTTCGGAGAAAACTGATGGGTCATGAATAGTCATGTTTATGGTGGTCTTATCGAGTCACGCGTGGCCACATACTTGAGGGATCACCTGGCGGCCACTGGGGATTCCGTGGGGTGTGATGGCACCCCTACTCCTGATTATTCCTACCGAGTATGCGCGCCCTAGGCCTATGTTTATGGGATCTGCGATACTCTATTCCTGTTCGGGCGTATATTAGTCCCGGTACCTAGCGGTACGTTCCGGCTCAGCACCAGATACTCTTGGACTGTTGTCCCGGGCATGTACGGGGCCCATCCTAAACATGGTTCGTCAAAATTTATCAGTTTTCAAATAACTTGCTTTATAAGTTGTAAGTGAAAGTACGTGGAATGGGACGCATACTGAAGCCTACAACTTAGACAGCTCCAATTATAATAAAATGCTAATATACAATTTGTTGTGTTGTTTTGTAATTCGGGTTGTACGCGCTCGGATTACGGTAACATGCGATAAAGGTATATAATGAGGGTTTCCTTATTTGGATTATTCCTTCGAAGTACAAGTCTCATGGAGCCGTGACCTAAGCCTGTACGATCGGTTTTGCTCATAATCGATTTTATTCGGCTTTATCGGTTTTATGTTAGTTTTAGGAGATATCTAGTGTTGCCATATCTACTTTACTTCTTGTGTTCTTACCTGCTCTTATCTTATTATACTATACGTATTCTCTGCTGGATGTCACCTGCTATATCTGTCTTGTTCCTATATGTTTGTGCTCACGACACAGTTTTCAATGTATGATTATGATTCGGTTTTATCGATACACGTGTGCTCACTTTGCACACCATCTGGCATTCGCATCACCACTTGCTGGGAGTTCTGACTCCTCTGGATCCTCATGTCTAGGTCCTGGAGCTTGGAGCATGTGGATTCCCCCAGTTGCTGACCTGAGAGACGCAGCTGAAGCGTGGATCTTCAGCAGACCATCCAGAGCCCTATCCTTCTAGGCCCCCTACTTGTCTCTCGACTTTTCCCTCTGTGAACTCGTGAGCGCTATTTGTAATGTTCATACTTGTATATCCCTTTGTATTCTCGCATTTGCGCCTATCAGTGATGTAATATTCTTGTAATATTTATCACATCTGGTGATAACTTTGTAATTGTACCCATATGTTGGAATGTATAATGCACCACGTGCTTCCGTACTCTGATTCTTACTTGTACTGATGCTTAGCGTATATACGCGAGGGTATTTCTGACATGCGTATGTACGTCGCAGTAATGTTTCCGTACCAGTGGGATCGGGGCGTTACACAACGGTCCGAACTCCTATAGACAATACGCCTTTTTCTATAGACTATAGATGTGAAGCAGTCATACCCCCAGAGATACAAATATCATTACTACATGTTGCTTTGGCAACCAAGATGACAAAAGGAGACAATGATCGATTACGTCTCTAAGAGCTTGAAGTGTTAGATGAGAAGCAATTACAAACTCAACAACACATCGAGCTATATTAAGCTCGAATCTCGAAGGTCTTCATTGAAAAGATCAAAGAGAGAATCTTCCAGAAGGAAAACTTGATCTTAGCTGTCAAATGACCTATGGTCATGACACACAAGATCAAAGGCAAATTCCAACCCAAATGGGAAGGACCTTTTGTAGTAGAGTCAGTTTACTCAAATGAAGCTTATTGTCTCGCAAATTCGAAGGGCAATATGCTCATGATGCTGATCAATGGCAAATTCTTGAATAAGTACTAGCCACGATCATGTTAACATCATTGTTTTCCATCGATTCAGAAGTGAAAAAACTTTACAAAAGTGTTGTAGAAAATTACAAGTAAAAAGAATATTACAAGAATCTTCTACTGAGATTTTTGGAAAAGTGTGCCGGTGGAAGTCTGATCAGCGCGTGACCATTTTGTTCCTTGACGATGCGAGTGATTGCATCTTCGAGTCTTTTGCCTAAGGATTTCCTTCTCGCCTGGTTCTGAAAATCCTTTGACAAAGGAAGATTGGAAGGGTATTAGCACCTTGAGAGAAGCAAAGTTCTCTAAAGAAAACTCTGAAGCTAAAGAGTAACCTCTTATGAAATCTCTCCAAGAAGATCAGTCAAAATCAACAATCAAAGGTTCAACCATCGAAAAATCCAGCCAAGTGTCATACCAAAAATTCAGCCTAGAGCCTACCCAATAGTGGGCTATTTATAGACTTAATGGGGTGAAACTGCTCCCCTGATTGTAGCAGTTAGCTTCGCTACGAAGCTAAATACAGCTTCTGCGAAGCTAGCGCATGCTATCGGAGTTAATTAGCCAACCGGCTTAGGGTTGTTACAACAATTTCTTGATTTTCTCTAACTGATTGAGAGATTTTTCTTGATCCTCTCCAACAATTAAGGAGTAAAAATATCATGGCCTGCCCTAAGTGATATTTTATCACATTAATCTCGTTTTGAGATTTAAATGGTCAAAAATGACCATATGAGCTCGCAGCGGAGCTAAAAGAGCTTCATGCAGAGCTTAAAAAATAAGCTAATAGCGAAGCTAAGGGTAACTTATGCGAAGTTACCATTAAGTTTGCAGCGAAGCTTAAAAGGGAGCTCTCAACAGAGCTATGAAAAGCTTCAGGTGAAGCTAAGAAATGAGCCCACAACAGAGCTAACGAGGTTGCTGCGAAGCTAAAGTTGAGCTTGCAGCGAAGCTAAATGGTAGCCTCTTGGGCTTCTTCAGAAGGCAAATGCTTGGTTCACTGTTTGCTTCACAGGATCAGTGGAGTCCAAGTCATTGGTTTTTTCATCAAGGATGGATAGGTCTTCAGCCTGTCTGCGACTTATCTTTTAGAAGGGTCGATAAATTTGACATCGTTCGGACATGTTACAGAGTTGCGTTGGAGTTTTATCTTTTTAGAGTGTCAACAAAACCCTTCAAAGTTTTCGTGAATCCGTAGTAGATTAGTCCAGATTCTGGAATACTTTGAATCTGAAGCTTGTGACCTAAATTTTGACATTGCTTAGGCCAAAGGAGTCCATTGGGCTGGGTGTAAATGTGCCTTGAACTAGATAACCAAATTGGTTTAACCTAGGAACTCCACGTGGAGTGAGTTTCGCGCGAAGCTAAAGGGTAAGCTCTCAGCGGAGCTAAAGATGAAGCTTCATACGAAGCTAAAAGATATGAAGTTTCATGTGAAGCTAAAAGAAAAGGTCTCAGTGGAGCTAAAAATAAAGCTTCGTGTGAAGCTAATGATAAGCTCACAGCGGAGCTAAAATAAAGCCTCATGCGAAGCTAAAGATGCCATCTGAGCCAAGCTAAATAACTTCGCTGCTTAGGTTTTCAAACCTCCAACCATCGAAACGACCGCTTGCACTCCTTTCGAGGAGGTGAAGCTAGACATTGATTTGTCTATAAAAGTCGGAGGGATCCATCAGAAGACACTATCTTCTTCTTTTTAACTTCGCGTCTTCAGGATTTGAACCATCTTTCATCGCTTCACTTGAGACTTTTCAAGAACCAAAACAATACCCGAAGAAAGAGGCCGCCACCTCTGCAGCGGCACCGCCACCTCCTCCGACCATTGAGCATCCTATCCCTGGTAAGGATTCGCCTCTTTTTTTTAGAGATTCTTCAATCTCTTTCACAACCAATTTTGCTTAGTCCATGGCGGATGTTTAAGATTCATCATACTCTGATGATTTCAGGGAGTCAGACTCCCTTAATTTTGATTTTGCCAAATTTTAGGAGATTTATTCCCTTTTAATTTTATTGGTCAATATTAAAAACCAAAGGGCTTTTTAAGAAGCTTTCAGGCGAAGCTAACCCTTAGGGATTTTTGCATTCTATCAAGCGATAGAATGCGAAGCTGAGCTTCGCAGCAAAGCTGCGTTGCCTCTTAGGCTTCCATGCGAAGCTAGCCCTTGAGACTTCTTGTATTCTATCACATCTTGTTTTCCATTGATTCAAAAGTAGGAAAACTTATAAAAGTGTTGTAGAAAATTACAAGTAAAAAGAAAATACAAGAATCTTCTATTGAGATTTCTGGAGAAGTATATCAGTGGAAGCCTGGTCAGCGCGCGACCACTTTGTACCGTTGATGATGTGAGTGATTGAGTTTTCGAGTCTTCTGCCTAAAGATTTTCTTCTCGCATGGTTCTGAAAATCCTTTGAGAAAGGAAGATCGTAAGAGTATTAGCACCCTAAAAGAGAAGCATTCTCTGAAGAAACTTGAAAGCTAAAGAGTAATCTCTTGTGAAATCTCTTCAAGAAGATCAGCAAAATCAGCAATCAAAGGTTCAACCTTCAAAAAATCCAGCCAGGGGTCCTTCCAAAAATCCGGCCGAGAGCCTGCCCAACAATAGGTTATTTATAGGCTCAATGGGGTGTAACTGCTCCCCTGATTTTTAGCAGTTAGCTTCACTGTGAACCTAGAATAGCTTCGCTCGAAGCTAAATACAGCTTCTGTGAAGCTAGTGCATGCTGGTGAAGTTAATTAGACAACTGGCTCAGGGTTATTCCTACAATCCCTTAATTTTCTCCAACTGATTTAAGAATTTTCCTTGATCATCTCCAACCAATTAAGGAGTAAAAAAATCATGGCAATTAACTGCCCAAAGTGATATTTTATCACATTAATCTCGTGCTGAGATTTAAATGGTAAAAAATGACCATATGAGCTCGCCGCAAAGCTAGCTCACAACGGATCTAAAAGAGCTTCATGTGAAGCTTAAAAGATAAGCTCATAGTGGAGCTAAAGGTAACTTGTACGAAGCTACCATTGAGTTTGCAACAAGCTTAAAAGAGAGCTCTTAACAGAGCTATGAAAAGCTTTAGGTGAAGCTAAGAAATGAGCCCACAGCAGAGCTACTGAGGTTGCTGCGAAGCTAAAGTTGAGCTTGCAGTGAAGCTAAATGTTAGCCTCTTAGGCTTCTTCAAAAGGTAAATGCTTGGTTCACTCTCTGCTTCACAGGATCAGTGGAGTACAAGTCATTACTTTATCCATTAAGGATGAACATGTCTTCAGCCTGTCTGCAACTTGTCTTTTAGAAGTGTCGATAATTTGACATCGTTCGGACCGGTTGCAGAGTTGCCTTGGAGTTTGTCTTTTCAAAGTGTCAACAAAACCCTCTTCAAAGTTTTCATGAATCTGTAAGAGATTGGTTAGATTCTAAAATACTTTGAACCTAAAACTTGTGATCTAAATTTTGACATTGCTTAGGTAAAAAGAGTCCATTGGGCTGGGTGTAAATGTTCCTTGAGCTAGATAACCAGATTAGTTTAACCTAGAAACTCCATGTGGAGTGAGCTTCGAGCGAAGCTAAAGGATAAGCTCTCAGCAGAGCTAAAGATGAAGCTTCAGGTGAAGCTAAAAGAGATGAAGCTTCATGTGAAGCTAAAAGATAAGGTCTTAGAGGAGCTAAAAATAAAGTTTCGTGTGAAGCTAATGATGAGCTCATAGCGGAGCTAAAATAAAGCCTCACACGAAGCTGAAGATGCCATCTGAGCGAAGCTAAATAACTTTGCTATTTAGTTTTTTGAACCTCCAACCGTCGTTTTAAATTTAATTTGAAACGACAGCTTGCACTCCTTTTGAGCAGGTGAAGCTAGACATTGGTTTGTTTATAAAAGCCCGAGGGCTAGATCAAAAGAAGCTATCTTCTTCTTTTTAACTTCGTGTCTTCAGAGATTTGAACCTTCTCTCTTCGTCTTCTTCACTTGAGACTTTTCAAGAACTCATTCGGCTCTAATGGCACCAAACAGTGCCCGGGAAAGAGGTCGCCACCTCTGCAGTGGCGGTGCTTCCTCCTCCGACCATCGAGCGTCTGGGGTTTGCCTTTTTTCAGAGATTTTTCAATCTCTTTCACAGCCATTTTTGGCTTAATCTATGGTGAATTTTTAAGATTCATTAGAATCTGATGATTTCAGGGAATCAGACTCCCTTAATTTTGATTTTGCTGAATTTTTAGGGATTTATTCCCCTTTAATTTTGCTGGTTAATATCAGAAACCAAAGGGTTTCTTTAAGAAGCTTCCAGGCGAAGCTAGCCCTTAGGGCTTTTTACATTCTGTCAAGTGACAGAATGCGAAGCTGCGTTGCCTCTTAGGCTTCCATGCAAAGCTAGCCCTTAGTGCTTCTTGCATTCTGTTACTTGGCAGAATGCGAGGCTGAGCCTCAGCATGAAGCTGAATGAGGGTCGCTGAGCCCCTTGAGCTATTTTTGGCACAAGTGCCTCTTAAGCTTCCGTGCGAAGCTGGCCCTTGAGGCTTTTTGTACTTCGCCTTTGGGCAGTGCAAGGCTTTGCCTTAGAGCGAAGCTAGCTTCGCTCGAGGAATGAAGCCAACTTTGAGTTAGCTTCACTTGGAGAGTGAAGCTAGGACTTAGGAAATTTTCCTTCTCTTTCTTTAGAGGCTAACATGTTTGCTTTTCTTTGTTTTGTAGTGCATTATTCTCCTTGCCCATCCAACACTTTGTTCGGGTCTGTGAGGAGAATGGACGGAAACATCCACTTCTAGTTCAAGGGGCGGGCCTTATTATTTAGCAAAGAAAGCACTCCCGAACGCAATACCCTCATCTTGGGCGGGGGTGAGCAAACCCTCAGAATAATCTTGTCGACAACCGCGTTTGAGGGGGAGAACCACACAATTCTGAGGAAGCCCGACTTTCTCTCTGAAGATGCAGAGCCGGATACGATCAACAATTGCTTGTCAGGGAAGGGCAATGGGTTTACACCCTAAATGGAGACCGCTACTATCTTCCAGTGAGCAGTCGCCATTATCCCCTGGCCTTCATTCAGTCAGTGACTACAGAGCGAAAGATGACCTGGTCGGTGAGTCGGACCATGGAATCGGTGCACGTGGGGATTTTGACAAGCCGTGAATTTAGTAAAAGTGGCCTCCACGAAGCATCCTCAGTCTGCACCCAGGCAATGTTGATCGTGAGGTCCCCGTGGGGGAGAATCTTGCAAAAGTTTTGACCTTCCTGAACCAATTCATAAATGCGAGAGGAAATTACCCTACCATATACTTTTGAACGCAAGCAGCCACTGGTGGAGCCGGAGGAGGAATGCAAATAGCCACTGGTGGAGCCGAAGGAGGAATGCAAGTAGCCACTGGTGGAGCTTGAACTTCTGCAGAAGTTGCTCCTCTAGCGATGTCAGAGCCCAAATAAGCAGAAGAAGTGGTTTCATTGGTGATCGCTCTCGTGTTGTTTAGCCTTGTTCATCAAAGTGTCATCCAACAACAGGCCATATCGGGAGATTTGCCGGTGGCAACAGTCGAGACAGAGCCTGTCTCTCTGGTTCGGACAACACTGGAGCAAAGTGGAGATCAGCCGCGGCTGAGATTAAGTCATCTTCATTCTGCCAGCTCCTTCTAGTTCCTCGGCTTCTGATTTGGTGAAGGCCACCGAGACTGGTTCTTTGTCACTCGCAGTTGGGCCGATCTCAGTGCCTGACTTCTGCTTCTTAGAGGCTGTTCCTTCAAAGACTCCTTTTCTGAAGATTGCTCCAATAGCCGCGACTCCAGCCATCCTAGAGTCATCCACAACAGCCTTGCCTCAGCAGACCCCTCTTGCATCCATTGCCCTTCCACCGTTCAAAGTTGATTCCAAAATGAATTCATCAGTAAGCTGAGTCCCTGGAAGAAGTGGTCAACAATCTTGAAAGGGACATCGGTGAATGGAATAACCTGAGATAGTTAGACCTCTCTTCATTGGTTGAAGCTGAACTAGAACGTCTCGCGGAACAGATGCAGAAGAATTATTTAGAGACATCCCAAGAAGTAGAGGTACTATCTTAGGAGTTGAAGTCTCTGGAGGCCCAGGAGGCTGAGGTTGCAGAGGCGAATGTCATCCCCAGTGAAGCTCTTGATGCTGCAAGTGATCAAATCAAGAAGGCGAAGGAGATGAATGCAAAGGCCAATCTTATCCTTTCCAAAGCTGAGCTGATGAGTCAAGCTGAAACCATCCCCCTGGAAGAAATGATGGCTAAGAGCATCCATATCCAACATTCGAAGGATAAGAAGAGGACAACTTTGGAGGAGCTTAAATCCTACTTGGAGACAATGATTACATTCAACTGGGAGGAGCTGAAGCCACAGGCCTTGCTGAAGGCCGAAGAGGAGAGAAACAACATGTTGTCTGCTCTTGAGGTAAAGATCAAGAGACAATCTTGATTTGTAACACCTTGTATCTTTATTTTTTGTACTTTTTCATCAATCAATAAAATCTTTTTTTGATCAATGACTTGTCTGGTATCTTTCTCTTCATTCTTTGTTCCTTACCTGTCTTGTGTAATTATCCACAAGTAATATAAGTTTTTCATATGAAAAAAACTTAAGATGCAAGTTTTTTTTTTTTGGAAAGAACTGAAGGGGTGAAATTTCACCAAGTAAAATTCCCGAAGGAATTAAACCAAGACTAACATTATTCAGAGGTTATACATGATAAAGTTAGTCTAGAAAAGGGAATCCACTGGGGGACAAAAGAGAATAAATCTAGGAATTGTTCTTTTCAGAGGTTGATTGGCTGGTCATGATAGATTAGGAATCACTAAAAAGAGGGTTTGCTGTTCAGAGGTGACGAACTGGACATAACAACTATAAAATAGTCCCTACTGGGCTGGGGTAAGATATGAAATCTGTTAGCTCAGAGGTGACGAACTGGACATAATTGATTATGAATCACCAGACTCGAAATTTTATCATTTAGAGGTGATGAACTGGACATAACGACAAAAGAAGTTCGCACTGGACTGGAGGATGAGATTTGGCTATCTGTCAATTTAGAGGTGATTAACTGGGCATAATCGATTGAGAAACCATCAAACTCAGAGTCCTACTATTCAGAGGTGATAGACTGGACATGACGATAAAAATAGTCCCTACTGGACTAAAGGATGAGACTTTGCTATCTGTCAGTTCAGAGGTGATGAACTGGACATAACTGATTAAGAAGCCACCAAACTCAGAAATTTTATCATTCAAAGGTGGCAAACTGGATATAGCGACAAAAGAAAGTTGAACCCCGGTGTTAGGGACCCATCTATTCCGAGGTGATAAACTGGACATGATAGACTAAGACACACTAAATTCTGAATCCACTGCCTGAGGTCATAATGTTAATATAACAACTAGCCACTTGGGACTGCAAGGGTGAATTGGATCTGGGCACCCGTCAGTTTAGAGGTGATAAACTAGACATGACCGGCTAAGAGACACCAGGCTCGTTATTCACTGTTTAGAGGTGATTGACTAACTTGATAGCAAGAACTTCCTGCCCCGACGGGGGAAAGGAGAATAAGGTTATGGACTCGTCTGTTCAGAGGTGTTGGACTGGACATAATAGTTTGAGTACCATAGAGGGAAAGAGATCTGGGCACCTATCGGTTTAGAGGTGATTAACTGGACATAATCGACTAAGAAACATCAGACTTAAAGCCTTGTCGTTTAGAGGTAGCAAATTGGACATAACGGCAAAAGAGTAGTCCCTTCTAGACTAAAAAGTAAGACTTGGCTATCTGTCAGTTCAGAGGTAATATGGACATAACCGGTTGAGAAACCACCAAGCTTAGAATCTTGCCATTTAGAGGTGATTGACTGGACATGACGACAAAAGGAGTTATTCCATTGGGGAATTTGATTTGATACTCTGTGGGGAATTTAGTGTTTCCTTGTAGGAGTTTTTGGAAGAAATTGTCAGAGATATAATGTTAACGTGACAACCAAAGAGTCCACTAGGGACTGAAAAGACTTCGAAGGGAATCTTTTAAAAACTCGTTGGGGAGTTAAAAGGAATCCTATGAGGATTTTAGAAGGAAATTAGCATTCCTATAGATTTCACGGGAAATACTTTAAAGAGTTGTTAGAAGTAAGCATTAACGTGACAATCAAGTTAGGGAAAATAGGAGGTAACACTCCTAAAGTTATCAGAGGTAATCATTTACGTGATAACTTGATACCTCTCCAGGGATTGGATATTCCGTGAGGATTGTGAAGAGAGAATTTAGTGTTCTCTTAGACTCTGTGGGGATTCTATAAGGAGCTGTCAAAGGTAATGATTAACATGACAATTTGTGACTTTCATGGGAATTTTCAGAAAGTCACTTGTTGGATAACTCCACTGGGGATAGAGAAACGCTCATTCCCCATGAGCTCTGAAAGAAAGCTGTCAGAGGTATGATGTTAACATGACGAGCATTGATCTGTGTAATTTGAGTGGACCTACCATTCTATAGAGAAGAATGCCAAGTGGAGTCCCGATCCGTTGGAAATATACCCGAAATTTTGTTGTTAGAGGTTTAATCTTAACGTGTCAGACTTGATTTGTAGCTCATTTTATTGGAAAAATGATTACAGTTTTTATGTAGTCCTACCATTCCATGGAAGAGAATTTGTAAGGGACTTTGGTGACATTGACCGTTCTCTGCAAATGTAAGAATATTTCTAGAGAATTCCGTCGGAGAATAGGAGGCAATGCTCCTAAAATTTGTTTAGGGATCGAAGTAATCCCATTGGGGAATAGGGGAATAATACTCCTAAAGGGAATTCTCTCTGGAGGGAATAATCATTTGTACACTCTGAGAGAAATTTTATAAAGAGGTTCCACCTATCCGGGGACTTTTCCTCAACTCTCGATTAATCAATTAGTTGTCGTACTTTGGAATGAATGTGAAAACACTGAAAAGTTTTGCAAAGATGCGTCTTGAGCCTTCTTCAATGCGTTCAACTTGATAAGTCATCAAATAAACTCATTTAGTCAATTTATCTGAATATCTAAATGAACGGGTTGTGAAGTCTGGCTTCGACCGATCGAAAAGAGGAGGATGCGACTGAAGGCATGTCACCATTACATACGAAAAAGTTAGAGGTGAAAGATTCATCATGACTTATTCACTCTGTGGATCCACCATTCTGTTTTTCATTGAAAATCAAAATAAAAAAAACTTACAAAATTTTGAAGAGAAAATTACAAGTAATTAAAAAGAAAATTACAAGTGTCTCTTCTGAGATTCTGGGAAGTGTGCAGTTGAAGTCTGGTCAGCGCGTGACTACTTTGTTCTGTTGATGATGCGATCGATGGAGTCTTAAGAAATTTCTTCTCGTTTGGTTTCGGAGATTCCTTGAGAGAGGAAGATCTCAGAGTATTAACACCCTGAATTTAGAGAAATGGTTCTCTGAATTTCTTGGAAGTGAGAGAGTTAGGTCTTTTTTTCTCTCTTTGATCTTCTGCCTCTTGATGCCTTGATCTTCAGCCAACCCCGAGCTTATCCTAAGAATGAGCTTTTATAGGCTCTTTAGAGGTGTAACTGCCCCTATAATTCAGCAAGACTGGTAACAGTCAGTTAGCCTCATGCCAAAGGCCATCTGGAGCTTCGCTCGAGGCTAAAAAGCCTCATGAGAAGCTAAGTACAAACCTTGTGTGAGGCTAGATAGGATTGCATGAGCCTTCAAATGGTCATTTTGACCTGGCTATCTCCACTTAATATGGGACGAAGTATGCGGATATAACTGCCCACTTAAGTGAACTAAATAGTGGGGTTAGCCCACTAAAGACTTAGTCAAGTGTTGACCTCCTGTAGGGGATGCGGAAAGCTTCAATCGAAGCCAGCACAACTCTCAGGCGAAGCCACAAGAAAGCTTCAGGTGAAGCTAGTATTACCTTCAAGCAAAGCTGAAAGTTAGCTCTTTGCAGAGCAATGAAGAGCTTCAAGCGAAGCTCACAAGAAGAGCTTCAAGCAAACTAATATTTAAGCCCTTCAACAAGGCTATAGAACTTCAAGCAAAGAAATCCTCTTGGGCCATGCTTAGGCCTCTTTACAGATGATACTTCGCTTACTGTCTGCTTCACTAGATTAATAAGTTTTAAGTCATTGCTTTTCTCTGAGGACGGGCAGAACCTGGTTGTCAGCTAGTCTATATTTCGTCTTTTATAAATGTCGACAAGTTTAGATATCGTTCAGACCAATTAAAGTACTACCTAGGGAATTTGTCTTTTTAGAGTGTTAACAAAACCCCCTCAAAGTTTTTATAAATCTACAATGGGATGGTTCAGATTTCAAAATACTTTGAATTGCTTTGATTGTTAAAAAAAGACCACAGATATGTGGATTTTAGCTTCACCTTCATGGTTGAACTCAGCTTTGTCTTCATGGCTAAACTTTAGTAGGTGAAGCTACTTGAGCTCTAACTTCGCCTCATGACTGAAATAGCCTCGCCTCTGAACTGAAATAGCCTCGCCTTTGAAATAACCTCGCCTCTGAGGTTATTTTAGATAACTTTACTTACAAAGCAAAGTTGACTTGTCAGCGCTGCCCGGCGCTAGCTTCGCATGCATTATGAGGAGGTTACTCCCTTTCCGGGGGCTAAACAGCTTCGCATGTATTACGAGGGAGGTTACTCCTTTCCTGAGGCTAAACAGCTTCGCATGTATTACGAGGGAGGTTACTCCCTTTCTCGAGGCTAAACACATTTGCTCTATATTTTTTTGGTTTGTAGTGCATTATGCTCTCGATCCATTGAACAATCTCTTCGACTTGATAACGAAGGTAGATGTGAGTATGCATGTCTATTTTCAAGCCCAGGCTTTACTTATCAGTAGGAAGAACACACTGGAGCAGACGACACTAATTCTAGGAGGAGACCAACGTACATTTTGCAGTATCATTTCCACGATCATGTTTAGGGGCGATGACATGATCATATTCAGAAGATCCAATCTTGTACACCAAGTGTCGGCCGACAGTTGCTTATCCAGGATGGCCCACGTAGTTGCAAACCTGCGCTATTGGGCTCAACGTATGTGGAGAATTGCGCATTGCTTCCACAAATATCTCACCTTTGCTTGGTCTTTGCACAGGACATTTGAAGATCACAGAAAAGGGATGTCACCAATAATGTTTTGGATCTTCTCTTCACCAATCTTATTCAAAGAAGTGATAGCGACAAAGAATTCATGCTCATTGGATGACTTTCTGGCGGCAAAATCTTCCATCAAGCGAAGGATTACGGCCTCGTGAGGGGGAGGCCTTCGTGTCCAATTGGTCTGCTGAAATCAGAATGTCTCAATGTATTTCGACTTTGAGAAACGCCATTGTTCTAAAAAGAAGAGAGCGGAAGTAGATCAACTGTTCTGGACATAGAACAACGAGTCGCCTGTTTTTAAAGTAAAGACTAAATTGTATGAGAGACAATCAAGATGTATCATCAATGCATCTGCTTTTTTGAATCAATAAAATATTTGCTTTTAACTTATTTGCTCTTTTCCATGTCTTCTTCTTTGTTTGCTTGTTTAGTCCTCCGTAGAAAAAACCTTAGTATAAAGTTCTTTGAAAGAACTAAAAAGGGTGAAAATTCAACAAGTTAAATTTTCAAAAAATTACAAATATAAGTGAAATTATTCAGAGGTTAAGAATATGATAAAGTCAATCAATATAAGAATCCACTGGGGGTTAAAAGAAGGTAGATTTAGAAATCCATTGGGAATCACTAAATCCAAAAGATTAAGTCTGGAGATCCGTAAGTTCAGAGGTGATAAACTGGGCATAACTGATTAGGAATCGTCAGATATGAGATTTTGTCATTTAGAGATGATAAATTGGACATAATGACAAAGAAGGGTGAAATTGGATAATCATTGGTTTAGAGGTGACAAACCGGACATAGCCGATTAGAGATTACCAAATGCGGAGTGTTTACTGTTCAGAGGTGACTAACTAGACATAATAGTGAACGAAAAGTAATGACTTGGCTATCTGTTAGTTCAGAGGTGATGGACTGGACATGACCGATTGAGAAGCCACTAAGCTTAGGATTTTGTCATTCAGAGGTGACGAACTGGACATGATGACAAAATGAAGGTGAACCCAGTTTTAAGGACCCGTCTATTTAGAGGTGATGAACTAGACATGATAGATTAAGACACACAAAATTTTGAATTCGCTATAAGAGATAGTCGTATTAACTTAGCAGCCAGCCCACTGGAGACTGTGAAGGTGAATTGGATCTGGGTACCGTTGGTTCAAAGGTAGTTTGGATATGACCAACTAGGAGACACCAGGTTCACGATCCACTTTTCAGAGGTAGTCGTATTAACTTGACAGAAAGAACTCCCGACCCTAACAGGGAAAGGACAATAAGATTATGGACTTGTCTGTTTAGAGGTGGTTAACTGACATGACAGTTTGAGCACCATAAAAGGGAGAGATCTAGGCACCTGTCGGTTTAGAGATAATATAGACATAACTGACTGAAAATTATCAGACTCGGAGTCCTGTCATTCAGAGGTGATGAATTGGACATAACAGCAAAGGAGTAGTCCCTACCGGACTCAAAAATGAGACTTGGCTATCTATCTGTTCAAAGATAATATGGACATAACCAATTGAGAAACCATCAAGCTCAGAATTTCTACCGTTCAGAGGTGACATGCTGGACATGACGATAAAAAAGAGTTATTTCACTAGGGAATGTGATTTGATTTTGAATTTTGTAAGAACAATGGTGTTTCCCTGGGGAATCATTTGGAAGAAATTATCAAAGAAATACTGTTAACATGACAAACGAGGAGTCCACCAGGAACTAAAAAGAGTAATCATAGACTTCGAGGGGAGTCTATTAGAAACTCACTGAGGAGTTAGAAAATGAATCTCATAAGAGGTTATAGAGAGTTTAGCGTTATCTAAGATGTCAGAGGTAATCACAAACATGATATAAAGAACTCTATAGGGATTCAATAGGGAGATGATTGTTCCCGAAAAAGTTGTCAGAGGTAATCATTAACGTAACGATCAAATTCCTTGCTGGGGAATTAGAAGGAGTTTTGTCAGAAGTGATCGTGACAACTTCTCCGCTTGGGGTTTATAAAAATGACTTGTCAGAGGTGTAATATTAACTTGACAAGGATTCATTTACTGTTAGAGGTGTTTGAACATAATAGCAATTTGAGTTGACCGACCATTCTATTGCAGAGAATGGCAGGCAAAATTTTATAAACTGGGGTATTAACAAGATTCGCTAGGGGTATTCAAAAGGTTTTACTGTCAGAGGCGTGAGCTTTTTGCATGACAGTTCTAATTCGTGATTTATCTCCTTGAGGAAATTAATACAACCTTCTGTGGTCCTACCATTCCATAGATGGGAATTGGTAGAGGACTTCAGAGGAAGATATTAATCTCTGCAAAATGTAAGAATATTGCTAGAGAATTCCACCGGGAGATAAAAAATGGTGTTCCTAAAACTTGTTTAGGAACCAAAGCAATCCTGCTGGGGATAGGAGATAATACTCCTAAAATGAAGGAAAAGTCAGAGGTGAAAACTTTAACATGACTTATTTATTTTGTGGATCCACCATTCCATGGAAGGAAATTGGTAGAGAATCCTGGAGGAATCAAATGGGATCAGATCCCTTAGGATTTTTAGTATATCCTCAACTATCAATGGATTTGGTAAGCCTTTACCAACTACAGTTTGAGTTGGGCTAGCCATGCTATTCCCCTCAGCATGATGAGTGGTCGAGGACTTTTTGTTGGGCTTAAGAGCCAATTTTTTCCTCTATCCTTAGCCATTAGAGGCTTAGGATCATTTTGTTGCTTTATGCGATTCCTTGGGGATGTAAGCAACTAACGTTCCTCATGGAATCTTTTCGAATGTCTTTAAAGTTGACACCGTGCAGCTGATTAGTGTTCAATTTTGTATCATTTTGCATCACATTTTTATGCATATTATCAATAAAAATAAGCTTTTTAATGGTTGTTTCTCTTAATTTCAAGTCCACTCTCTAATGAAGAGAAGACCTTCAAGCTAATTAAAGGAATTAAAGGAGATTAAGAAGAGCGCAATCCAAAGAAGCCTACATCTGTAACGAACCAAGGAATATCCTCGTAGTTCTAGAAGCTCTCACAATACACCTGGGCAGAGACAGACAGTCAGCGCGATCGCTTGCATAACAGCCAAGATTCTGCCATGAAAACGCGACTTTGGCCGCGTTTTCGCGACAAAACTAGGGCCGTTAATGTAGCGTTTGATCCCGCGGCTGCGATTGAAAGCGATGAGCTCTTGGTGCCTATATAAAAATCCCTAGGGCCTCTGTTGCGGGGAAGAGAAGATAGCCATAAATTTTAGGAGAAGGTTTAGGATTTGTTTAGGTTCTTCTTTAGTTTTCTCCTGTAATTTTCTTTTCCTTTTTTAGATTCCAGAAAAGAGAGAAGGTGAGAGTGAGGTCTCTGTAATTGAGAGTGGCAATCAAATGCAAAGCTCATGTTCTCCCTCCTCTAATTTCTTTCTCTTTTAATTCTTGCTATTTACTTTCAAGCTTTTAATTTCTTGCACTTTAATCTACTATGTTTTCTTCTTTGTTTTACTTCTCCATGGATAACTAACCTTCTAACATGACTAACTAATCTCTAACACTACTAACTACTAACTCTTGGATGATGCTAACTCATATGATTCATTAGATGTTTATAATTTTTAAGTCCTGTGCCTAACAAGTCTCTTTAATGAAGATGAGTATTGTTTTTGATCTTAATGAAGGTTCTGTGATTCCCTCTATATGATTCATGTGTGCCTCATTTAAAGCCTTGTTTCTTTAACAAGAGTCTTGATGGAACATGATGATGTGATCACCTTAGTATGCTGACAAATTAATGCACTAGCTTCTTATTTCATGCTAGCTAAACCATGACTTTGATGATTTAATGAACCTAACATTCTTGTTATGCAAATCTAAATTGTGAATCTCAAATTCTTAAGTTTCATTCTTGTGAACCTATTGGGAGCCTATGATCAAAAAAGGCCACCTAACCAAGCTAAGAGAAGAACACCTCAATAAATTGGGACAACTCTTTGACTTGATGAAGCAAGATGGATAATATGACAATGAATCTATATGAGGCACAAATCATCCAAGAGATTAGTAAGTTAGTAGTGTAGAGTTGTTAGTTAGTCATGCCTTTCTTTCTATCTGATAAAAACTCTACTAATTTTTAAGAAACTTTCTTTCTTATACAAAGTCCATTTTTCTCTTGTACTTCTCCAAAATTCATCGTTTTCATTCTACCTTTCTCATTTTTATTCTTTTTTTCTTAACACTAAAAGATTCATCATCTTCTTTTTACTTTATTTTCTTTTTCAATTCTTAAATAATGAAGAACTTTCTTTTTCTTTCCAAAAATAAGAACAACAAGAACTAAGAAAGCTTCCATCGCAAGCCCTCCTTGCGGATACGACCCGTTATAGCTTTTGCTACAAACGGTAGTTCGAAGGAGCATATTAACTATATATACATATTTAGAGCTTGAACATTGCTATATGGACCTACATGGTTTACTCTAAGCTCCTGCTCCATCATCTCCTTTTTCTTCTTCGAACAAATTTTTGGCGCCGTTGCTGGGGAGGGTGACGGTTTTTGTTAGTTTTTGGAACTAAACGAATTTTTCTTCTCTGTTGCAGGTTACAGGTTTTGAAACAGGAAACTAAGCATTCAGTAACATATAAGTGGTCTTGGGCTTCTGCTCTAGAAACCAGAGACCAAGTACCCTCCAACTTGCCGCGTTTTCTCAGCTTTTGCCACGTTTCCGCGGCAAGAAAGAGTTGACTACTGATAATTTTTTTGTAGGGTCGCTTGCTTTGCAAAATTTAGCTTATTGTAATAATTGTTTCTTGTATGCCATCACCAGGATCCTGCTAATAACCAATAGTAAAATGCTTGTTGAAAATTTAAAAAATTGATTAGATGTTTGCATTCTAGGCACGTGTCTTTTCAATTCTTTTACTTTACAGTTGAAGAGTGCTAGAGCAAGGTACGCGCGCATAGCATATAGAATAGGACTCATCTCTTGGTTGATTTGATCGCTTTGAGTGAATCTTGTTTGCATATTCTGTACACTTGCACAAATTGTCTTTAAGGGCACCACCCAAATAAACAAGATAAGGTGGGATTTCATCACCCTTCCTTAGCCTAAAAATAACATTCCAAACACTCACAGTCCCAAGCTTAATCTAAAAATTGATAGACGTTGGCCCCAGGGACATCTGGACTCAATAGGAGATTAACTGTGGTTGGAACTTGTTTGAATAATACTTCAGTCAAATCAGTGTTTAAGGTTGGGGATTAAGAGTTTAAGCCTCGAAGATACCGTGGTTTGGCGTAATTAAGGCCCGTTGCTTACGCACGGATACCTTCCACCGTATTTTGCCCCTACCTGGATGATTAGCTGGTGGTCTGATTCAAGCAACAACCTTCCCTGGAGAATCGCCTAGTTAGGAGTCGTCTAGGTCCAGGAATCCTAGATAGGCTTGGTGATTGTTTTTTCTTTGTTATTATTTGTTATTTTTCTTTTTTCGATTGTTTGGTGGGTGAATGTTGTTTGTGTTGTGCATGCAAGAGTGGTACAGGGATCCAGTTACATCAAGGCTTGCTAGGAATACCACACACACACACACACAACCTCCTGAGATAAATCCAATCATGGCCAATTACGTTTCACTCTTGGACAAGTTTTACCCAATTCGTACATCATTTCTCTCCTGCATTATATTACCCGAAGCTAATGGAAATAACTTTGAGCTAAAACCCCAATTCATAAACACACTCCTTAGGTTCCATGGCTCAGAATCTGAGGATGCGTACTTCTTCATTCGAGAGTTTGAAGAAGGATGCTTGATGATGAGATTCCCCAACTGGGAGAAGATGCTGTTCGACTAAGATTTATCCCCTTTGCACTTAAAGACATGGCCAAGAAGTGGCTGTACAACTTGCCTTTTAGTTCTATTTCATCATGGGATGACTTTATTAGGTGTTTCTTAAGAAATTCTACCCCATCCATAAGACTGCCCTCATCAGGAAGAACATTATGCAGCATAGACAGGAAATCAATAAACCATTCTAGAAGTATTTTGAAAGGTTTAAAGATTTGTTAGCCCAGTGCCCTCATCACGGAATAGAGAAGTGGCGGCACTGCCAAATTCTCTATGACAGGTTAGATTATCAGACCAAGACACTCCTTGAGACTATGTATCAAGGAGAATTTTTAAAGAAAGATGAGGATCAGGGTTGAGACTTATATGAAGCCTTAGCTGAGGAAACCATTCAGTGAGAGTTTTTCTCTGACAAGACTAACCTTACAACTTTCCAAACTAGTATGCATTCCACTGAGTCCTTTATAACTGCTGAGGCTAAAATCACACAATTGATGAGGAGATTAGAACTACTTGTGGCTAGGGAGCCAAACTCAGTAAACCAGGTCAACCCAACACAAGTGACAAGTCCGGGTTGCACCTATTGCCATGCCTTAACTTACTTATTTGAGGAGTGTCCAGTTTACCAGGCTCAACAGATGTTCCCTAATAGTATGAAGGCAGCCTATACCAGACCCAATTACAGTCCTTACTTCAAGACGTACAACCCGGGATGGAGGAATCATCCAAATTTTTTCTCAGAGTCAGTCTGGTCCCGAGCAGCCAAGACAACAACTTCCACATCAGTACACTGCTCAAACCCCCATCAATACAATTTTCATCAAAATCAACCACATTTTCAGTCGACGTTCCAACACAATTTCTAGCCCACTTACCAACATCAGCAACAAAATCATCCAGATAGGAAAGTGTCAGATTTGAAAAGAATGATAGAAAGCTTGTCCAAAACGCAAGCCTCAGTGATGGACAATCATAACCAAGCTATTAATAGGCTAGAGGTTCAAATAGGTCAATTGGCTAACTCACTTAATGAAAGACAAAAAGGAACATTGCCTAGTCAGCCATTGCCTTATCCAAAGAACCCCTTCCCTATTAATGAAGCTGAGGACATAATTTCAAAATAATGCAACACTGTTCATATCCTAAGATCAGGAAAACAAGTTGATAACAAGGTTTCTAGTCACCCAGTTTCCAACAATCCAGTGTCAAATCCTTCTGTGACTACACCACAAGTTCCAATGATCCATCTTCATCTTCAAGTTTACAACCATCCACTTCCAAGTCTAATGAAAAGGATAAAACAGATGAGCAAACCCACAAGCCTATTGTGCAATTTTCTAATAGGCTAGCAACCAACAAGACCAGTGCTCAAATGGAAAAGATTAGGAAAAAGTTTAATCAAGTCCAGATAAAAGTGCCCCTTCTTGATGCCATACAACATGTTTCATCGTATGCCAAATTTTTAAAAGACATGTGCACCAAGAAAAGAAAAACAAATGTTCCCAAAAAGGTCTTCCTCGCATCCAACATCAGTGAGTTATTAACCGGGCCGATCCCTTAAAATACAAAGACCCCAGGAGTTTAACCATTTCATGCATCATAGGACAGACCATAATAAATCAGGCACTGCTTGATTTAGGAGCAAGTATCAACTTGCTTCCCTTTTCTGTGTATCAGCAACTTGGGTTGGGTGACCTCCGTCCAACCCGGATTACTATACAATTAGCTGATCGTTCTGTAAAGATTCCCAAGGGTGAAATTACAGATGTCTTTATACGGGTCGGGGAGTTCATCTATCCCATAGATTTCATCGTTCTGGAAACACAACCTGTGCAAAATCTGAAACTCAAACCCCAGTCATTCTAGGACGACGTTTCCTAGCAACTACAAATGCGATCATAAACTATAGGAATGGGTCTATGTGTTTGACTTTCGGTGACATGACAAAGGAGGTGAATGTTTTCCACCTGGAAAACAACCTCGGAACTTGGATGACCAATCATTTGAGGTGAACTTGATTGAAGGACTCACAAGTGAACATGAAGAAGAGTTAGAATATGAGTCTGATCATGAATTAGATTTGGAGTCAGATGACTTCAATCTTGACTAGTTAGTTGAATCAACAGTTGAGTGGGTAAAAAATGTGACCCCAATCATTCTCTTGTAAGAAAAATAACCCTTGATAGATTATACCCCTTCTTCAGAACAGAAAGTTCTTCCTACTCATCTCAAGTATAAGTACTTGGGTGAAAAGGAAGCTTTCCTTGTAATCGTAGCTTCTTATCTGACTGAACAACAAGAAGAGGATCTTCTTGTTGTATTAAGGAAAAACAGAGAGGCCATTGGTTAGACCATGGCCGATATAAAAGGGATCAGCCCATCCATTATACAACATAGGATTCACCTGACAGAAGAGGCCAACCAAAACGTGAACCACAGTGTCGACTGAACTCCATTATGCAAGAGGCTGTCCGTACTGAGATCCTGGAATTGCTAGACAATGGGATAATTTATCCCATATCTGATAGCCAGTGGGTTAGTCCAGTCTATACTATGCCCAAGAAAGCAGGCTTTACTGTGATAGAGAATGACAAGAAAGAATTAGTACAGACTCGTCTTCCAACGAAGATACGAGTTTGTATTGATTATCGCATATTGAATGCTGCCACATGTAAAAATCACTTCCCTCTTCTTTTTATAGATCAGATGCTCAAGAGATTGGCAGGACACGAATATTATTGTTTCCTGGATAGATATTCAGGATACAATCAAATCCTAATTGCTCCCGAGGACCAAGAAAAGACAAATTTCACCTGTCCATTTGGAACGTTTGCATACCGATGAATGCCCTTTGGGTTATGCAACGCTCTTGCAACTTTCTAACATTGCATGCTTAGTTTTTTCTCAGACATAGTAGAAAGATTTATGGAGATTTTTATGGATGATTCTTTGATATACGGCGATTCCTTTAACCAATGCCTGCATCATCTCAAGATGGTCTTACAAAGATGCATAGAGAAGAACCTGACACTTAACTGAGAAAAGAATCATTTCATGATCAAACAAGGAATTATCCTTGGGCATGAGATTTCAAGTAGAGAAATTGAGGTTGACAAATCCAAAGTGGAGGTGATAGAAAACTCCCTGAACCTAAATGCTTAAAAAACATTAGATCTT
Organism: Agave tequilana; assembly: GCA_038442645.1. Classification (NCBI taxonomy): domain Eukaryota; kingdom Viridiplantae; phylum Streptophyta; class Magnoliopsida; order Asparagales; family Asparagaceae; genus Agave; species Agave tequilana. Next base: position 45,776 of record JAVJIF010021486.1, read on the forward strand.
TCCTGGGACACACTGGCTTTTACAGAAGGTTTATTAAAGAGTTTAGCAAAATTGCTAGACCTTTAACTAATCTTTTAGGAAAAAATGTGCCTTTCCATTTTGATGAGGGATGTCTACAAGCTTGGAAAGAGCTAAAATAAAAACTTGTCTTGGCACCAATAATATCAGCACCTGATTGGACTAGACCCTTTGAAATCATGTGTAACGCCTCTGATTATGCTATAGGCGATGTTCTAGGACAACACATTGATAACAGGTAACACGTGATTTATTATGCAAGTAGGACGCTTAACAAGGCCCAACTCAATTGCACAACAACTGAAAAGGAATTTTTAACAGTTGTGTTTTCGTTGGAGAAATTCTGTCAATACCTACTTGGGTCTAAAACAACGATTTTCACTGACCATTCTGCCCTCAGGTATTTAATGCAAAAGAAGGACATAAAGGCTAAGCTTATTTGTTGGATACTTCTTTTGTAAGAATTCGATCTAGAAATAAAGGATAAAAAGGGCGTCAAAAATGTAGTGGATGATCACCTTTCAAGGATTCCTAATGCACCAGTAGAAATGATACCAATTAACAAAAATTTTCCTGACGAACACATCTTCGTGATGTGTAAAGAGCCCTGGTATACTGATATTGCAAATTACCTTGCAACTGAGCAACACCTTTGAGTTGGTCAAATTAGGACAAGCACCGCTTTTTAACACAGATATGGTTCTTCTTTTGGGACGAACCATATCTATTCAAATATTTCCCTGACCATATCATTAGAAGGTGTCTTCCTGAGGATGATCATCACAGCGTTTTGACATTTTGTCATAAGTTTGCATGTGGTGGACACTTTGGTCCATAAAAGACGGCCGAAAAGTTCTTCAGAGTGGTTTCTACTGGCCCACTCTCCTCAAGGACTCTTACACTTTTTGCAAACTCTGTGCAAAATGCCAGAGGACGGGTCGAGTCACATGCAGGGACATGATGCCCCTTACACTAATCTTGGAAGTAGAAATTTTTGACTTGTGGGGCCTTGATTTCATGGGGACCTTTCAATGTCCTACGACAACCAATTCATTTTGGTAGCCGTAGATTATGTTTCTAAGTGGGCTGAAATTGTTCTAACTAGGACGAATGACAACCAAGTTGTCATCAAGTTTTTAAGAGAGAATATCATTTCACGCTTCGGAGCCCCCCGTGCGATAATAAGCAACAACGGGAGTCATTTCTGCAATTGGGCTTTTGAAGCCCTAATGTGGAAGTACTCCATTTCTCACAAATTATCCACGGCCTACCATCCTCAAACAAATGGACAAGTGGAGGTAACAATAGACAAATTAAACTCATCTTGGAGAAGAACGTAGGACAAAATCGTAAGGACTGGTCCATCAAACTTGTTGATGCTCTATGGGTTTATCGGACCACCTACAAAACTGTCCTAGGAATGTCTCCATATCGAGTGATATTAGAAAACCATGCCATTTGCCCGTGGAGCTTGAGCACCGTGCTTTGTGGGCTATTAAATAACTGACTTTCGACTTGAAGAAAGCCGGTGACTTAAGAAAATTACAGATTTTTGAGCTTGAAGAAATACGAAATGAAGCTTATGATAATGCTCAGATTTCTAAATACAGAACTAAACTCTTCCATGATCGATCCATAAATCGGAAGAATTTTGTCCCTGAACAAAAGGTTCTATTATATAATTCCAGACTCCACCTCTTTTCTAGTAAACTGAAGACCAGATGGTCAGGACCCTATCTTGTGCATACAGTTTTTCCTCATGGTGCTGTTGAAATCTCTGGTCCCAAGAATGGTAGCACTTTTAAAGTCAATGGTCAAAGATTGAAACTATTCTACACCACTGAGCCTGAGTGACACAGGACTTTTGAACTGGGTCTTTGCGACCCAGTCTACATGTGACCAGGCCCTCCTTCAAATTTCCCTGACAATCATTGTAAATCTTTTGGGACCCTTCTTGTAAATACCACCAATTTTTTCTTTTACCTTAATATATAAATGAAATAATATAGCATGATAAATAAATAAATAGAAAACAAGAAAACATAAAAAATAGGACTAATTGATAAATAACACCTAGGTTATCTCTCTTATAAATATACCCATTATTAACCAATAAAAATTCAAAAATAAACCCTAGGTAAATATTTACGTTTTTACCTAGGGTCAAAAAAGATAAAACACCCTTCTCAGGCCTCTATAAACATCTCCAACCCCATTCCCGTGCCTCTACCCTATTTTAAAATTAGATCTAGAGAGATGAGACGAGTGCGCCGCCACCAAAAAAATCCCAACGTCTGCCTCCCTAAATCTGCCGCGTTTAGTCTGACCGTGCCAAAGCCGCAGATCCGCGGCAATTCTGGGAATTTTTGCGTGCTGTGAAATTTCTGCGAGGTCGTCTTCCTTTGTAGATCCCAGATCTACAACAATCTCTGTGCGTTCCTGTGTGGATAGCTCTGTGCAATTCAGTTTTTGTTTCCCCCTGAATTCTTGGGGAGGTTTGCGAATTCCTATCTTCTTCTCCGAATTTCAATTCATGCCACCTACTATTTTTGCAGAAAATGATTTTTCTAGGATCCTTAGTGATGCTAATGGGTATGGCCATATGTTTCTTGATAGGATTAGGGAGTGGAATTGGTTCACATTAGTTTTGATAATTCAGAGTATGAAACTTATTATTGGCCTGAACCTGTTAAGATCTTCTACTCTAGTATTGACCAAACCACCATTGATCTCGATGCCCATCATTTACTGTGCATTTGGCAACTGGGGACATCATTGTCACCACTGATATGATCGAGGATTATACACAAGTTCCCAGCAACCCACATCATAGAGAGCCCCTTCCTTTGATAGAGTACATGACCATCATGGGTGCTCGATGCACTGAGCAGGACCATGGGCTCAAAGCCAGTACAACCTTTAAGAATATACATTGCGTTGGACGCTGGATCCATACAATATCCTCGGCCTAGACCATACTACTTTCAATAGGCCAGTGTTGCAGATTATTCATGATCTGATGTCAAAGTAGCACATAGTCTGAATTAACACGATCATATTCAATTGTCTCATCACCAACTCCACACGCACTAGAGGTGTCAAATATTCGCATCCCATGTTAGTGACTCATTTGTGTAAGAATTTCCTACCGGATGAAGTCTTCGATTCATACGACGTAATTGTTGCACGAGAACGGGTGACTAGTATATACAACAGTTGTTTACATACTGCATGGACTCTTAATGTCCAACCCGAGGACGCCCAAGCAGAATCCTCTTCTGAGGAACTATTAGAGGAGGATGATGAGCCTGCTTCGCAGCACCCACCCACTGATTTTAGAGCTTTCATGTCTTCCATATGGAAAGGCATAAAGAAAATTTTTAAGGGCCAATTAGGTTGAGAAAGCAAATGGAGGAGCAGACCACTCATTTGGAACGTATTGAGGAGGATTTGCGGAGATCTCAGTCGGCCGGTCCAAGCACCACAGCTGGTCCGAGCTGTAGGAGGGGGTGATATCCTTTCACTACCTTATTTCATGCATATGTTTTATTTGCATACATTGGGGACAATGCATGAGCTAGGTGTGTGGGGGGGGGGGAGGGGGGGGTAGTACTAACTTAGATTTTTGTTTTTTCTCAGGATTTTAAGTTTTTTTTAGAACTAACTTAGATTTTGCTTTTTTTTTTTTAAGATTTTAAGTTTCTTTTAACTTAGATTTTGACTTTCTTTATATTTTCTTTTAACTTAGGTTTTGATTTTCTTTAGATATATAAAAAAATTTTCTTTGATCCATTTTTAAAAAATTAACTTGATCTTAGGAATTAGGAAAACTCTAAACTAGGATTTCTTGATATAAGTTAAAATAAGAAGAATTGTTGGATTTTTAGGTTAAGAAAGAAAGAATAGAAAGATTATTAGATTTTGAATTTTTCCTAAGTATTATATACATTTACATGTTGAGGGATTTAACAAAGACTTAGTACCTTTATTTTATAAAATAAAAAAAGTAAAAAGAAAAAAGAGAAAAAGAATTTGAGAAATAAAACTTGTAAATATAAATAAACACTTAATCACCAATTAAGCTGGTTAGTTGTATCTTAAGAAGCATGACCAGTCACGCCTAAAGGTGATTGAGTCCTTAGCATTCGTGACCTTTTTTACTCGAGTCCTTGAACCTTAGGGATATATCCTCATCTGGTGCCCGAAGACCATCTGGTCTGGGAGTCATCGATAAAAGGCTCGCTACATGCGAAAATTAGAAAGCCTAATGAAGCTAAGAAAAATAAATAAGTGTAAATACATAAAAAATATATAAAAATAAAAAATATATATAATAATAATATATAAAAAAAGTATCATAGTCTAAGAATAATTTCTCATACATATAAATGTATATATTTTAGGCTTGATACAAAATCTGATGCTCTCTCTATTTTTGAAACTTATCTTAATTGAAGACAAAACTTAAAATGGAGACTTATAATGAGAAGGAATAGTTTGGGGTAACCTAAAACCAAAAGATCATTTAAATTTTTACAAAATTGGATCATAAATTTTCGTTCTTTTTTTTTTGGAAAACAATCACTAACATGTTTCTTTTTCTTTGGATTTTGTGGGTGCAATTCGCTGAAAACCCTCAGGAGACAACACACCTCCTCTAGAGTAACTTAGAGGTTTAACGCTTATTGCACATGCTCAGTGCAATCGTGTCACCTACAAAAGTGGTGTAATAATGTAGTTAGAATTTTACTCTTTTTTTCTTTGCTTATTTTGCTCGAGGACGAGCAAAAGTTAGGTATAGGGGTGTGATTAGTATTCAAATTTGTATAATTTTGCATCACATTTTCATGCATATTATCAATAAAAATAACCTTTTTAATGGTTGTTTCTCTTAAATTTCAGGTCCACTCTCTAATGAAGAAGAATGCCCAAATCCAAGCTAATTAAAGGATTTAAAAAAGATTAAAAAGAGCCCAATCCAAAGAAGCTCACATATGTAACGAACCAGGGAATATCCTCGTAGTTTTAGAAGCTCTCACAGTACACCTGGGCAGAGACAGACTTGTCAGCGCGATTGCTGGAATAACGACCAAGATTCTGCCGCGGAAATGCGCTTGATCCTGCGGCTACAATTGAAAGCGATGAGCTCCTGGTGCATATATAAAGACCCCTAGGGCCTCTGTTGCGGGGAAGAGGAGATAGACATAAATTTAGGAGAAGGTTTAGGATTTCTTTAGGTTCTTATTTAGTTTTCTCTTATAATTTTTTTTTCTCTTTTTAGATTCCAGAAAGAGAGAGAGGGGTGAGAGTGAGGTCTTTGTAATTGAGAGTGATAATCAAATGCAAAGCTCATGTTCTCCCTCCTCTAATTTCTTGCTCTTTTAATTCTTACTATTTACTTTCAAGCTTTTAATTTCTTGCACTTTAATCTACTATGTTTTCTTCTTTGCTTTACTTCTTCATGGATAACTAATCTTCTAACATGACTAACTAATCTCTAACACTACTAACTATTAAATATTGGATGATGCTAACTCATATGATTCATTAGATGTTTACAATTTCTAAGTCTTGTGCCTAACAAGTCTCTTTAATTTTCAATGAAGATGAGTGTTGTTTTTTATCTTAACGAAGGTTCTGTGATTCCCTCCATATGATTCATGTGTGCCTCATTTAGAGCCTTATTTCTTTAACAAGGGCCTTGATGGAACATGATGATGTCATCACCTTAGTATGCTAACAAAGTAATACACTATCTTCTTATTTCATGCTAGTTAAATCATGGCTTTGATGATCTAATGAACCTAACATTCTTGTTATGCATATCTAAATTATGAATCTCAAATTCTTAAGTTTCATTCTTGTGAACCTATTAGGAGCCTATGATCAAGGAGGCCACCTAACCAAGCTAAGAGAAGAACACCTCAACAAATTGGGATAAATCTTTGACTTGATGAAGCAAGATGGATAATATGTTAATGAATCTACATGAGACACAAATCATCCAAGAGATTAGTAAGTTAGTAATGTAGAGTTGTTAGTTAGTCATGGCTTTCTTTTTATCTAATAAAAACTCTTCTAATTTCTAAGAAACTTTCTTTCTTATAAAAAGTCCATTTTTCTCTTTTACTTTTCCAAAATTCACCGTTTTCATTCTACCTTTCTCATTTTCATTCTTCTTTTCTTAACACAGAAGGATTCATCATCTTCTTTTTACTTTATTTTCTTTTCCAATTCTTAAACAAAGAAGAACTGTCGTCTTTTTTCCAAAAACAAGAACATTAAAAACTAAGAAAGCTTCCATCGCAAGCCCTCCCTGCGAATATGGCCAGTTATAGATTTTGCTACAAACGGTAGTTCGAAGGATCATATTAACTATACATATATACCCAGAGCTTGAACATTGCTATATGGATCTACATGGTTTACTCTAAACTCCTGCTCCATCATCTCCTTTTTCTACTTCGAACAGCAGCGTTTCTCTTGATGTTCGATCAACTTGACTTCGAAGGGATCCTCAATGATCATAGGTATAATGTTAACTTGATCATGGATGATATTTCTTTAAAAATTTGCTCGGCATTATAACCGTGTCACCATTCGGATTTGACAGGCGACATGTTCCATTTGAGCATACTATCTCTACTACAAACGATCCTTCCCATTTAGGTCAGAATTTGCCTTTGGACTTGTGTGTCATGACCATAGGTCGTCTGACAGATAAGACCAAATCTCCCTTCTGGAAAATTCTCTCTTTAACTGTTATATTGAAGGCCTTTAAGATTCGAGCCTGATAAAACTAAATATGCTGTTGAGCCTATAATCGCTTCCCGTCTAGCACTTCAAGCTCTTGGAGATGTAACCGATAGTTGTCTTTGTCAGTCATCTTAGTTGCCAAAGAAACACGAAGTGATGGTATCTGAATCTCCACATTTGGTCGAAAAAGTGGTGCGAAGTAAAGTTTTTTTTGAGTGGCTTAAAAGTTACAACAGAACAATCCCGATTACAAAAGAGGGGAGAAGGTATGATTCTCCCATTTGTTTAAGGCTGGGTTCTTCATGTGACGATGAAGAGTGATTCTGGTTCTCCATTGACCGGCCGACTATCTAGCTTCTATTCAGGATGCTCTCGAAGATCAATCAGGAGGGAGCTCTATTTATAACACACTAAGTGTTTAGAGTCCACTGATTACTCCTTTTCTCTTCTCTCCAAAAAGCAAGAAGCTTTTATCTTGAGAATTCTCAGCTTTTAATCTCCAAAAGCCTCTTCTCCCTCAAAAGCCTCTCTCTTCTCATAGCCCCTCAGGCTATTTATAGCGAGTTATAGGGGTAACATACTAAGTGATGGATTCATTATCCTTCCATCGGGGGTCTTCTGGTGGTTGGTCAACATTCGCCCTGGGTATTTAGTCTTCCTCCAGCAGAATATTTGCACCATTGAGCTGTATTTTTCTAGATGATTTGCTCGCCAATTCGGGTACGACTAGCTGTATGTAGGAAATCTGAACCTAGGCCTTCACTTCAGTGGTAATTTGTACGAAGGGACGAGGGCATAGTATTTCAACGTGGTTGGAGGAACAGAGGTCAGATTCAACCTCCTGCAAAAAGTACCAAATCCTACGCCAGCCTCAGATTTTGCACATAATACATAATGGCAGATTCAATTCCTAGTTATAACATAATCAATACCTGCATCAAGAAGATCAAGGCCATGTTCCAAGCCAAGAAGGGCTCCAAGAGTACCCGTCTGAAAGGGACGGGTGAGTTTCTTCAGGCTGAGCACGAGGCTGATCCAACAGGGGCACATGACACGGGAAACAGTCGGCTGAGGAGTCTTATCAAAGGAGCTCGCGGGGAGTTGCGAAGCGTACTCAATCTCAGTCTACTGAGACTAGTTCGAGTAAGGAGAAGACTCGGTGAGAACTCGTGATCGAGGTTCCTCCAGGAGAACTTCCTTGCTGGCCATAGACGCTGAGCCTATTCGTGCGGGCTTTGAGGAGGATGAGGGCTCTGAGGCCCCTTTACTTTCAAGAAGACACCAAACAAAGGGTCCCGCGGTGATCATGATGGAGGCATTGCCGGCGGAAGTTACAGGAGGCAGACCTTTGAGGGGAGCCCGTATCGGTATCTACTGAGGCTGTTCCCTCGAGTTCCTTTCAAGGTCAAGGGATGAGCGTCGACCCCATTGACATCCATCCAAGCTCCTTAGTGGAGATAATGCCCTCAGTGGAAGTTCTGAAGCAAAGCCCCTTGCTGGGCTTATTGGGACTGAGCTTCCTACTACAGGAGTCTGTCCTACCCTTGTGTTATCCTTGTCTTCGAGCGAGAAGCTAATTATTCGGGAGATGATGACGTTGACTGGGATGACATGCATTCTGCTCCTGATAGCAGGAAACATTTTCATTTGCCTGAAGAGGAGATGCAGGTAGCTGCTCCGGGAACAAAATCGCCGTCTGTGGAAACTTCAATTGTTGAGGGTATTCTTTCCTTCCTTAATCATCACTCCATTTTTTAGCCCCGTGATTAACACTGTTTAGTTAAAATGACTGTAGGAGATACCATGCCAGTCCAAGCAAAGGTCGCTACTTAAGAAGCCATCACAATTCCAGCTTGCAAAACTCTTGTGGTGACCTTAAAAATGAGAAAATTGATGGTCCAGCTGCGCTTGTACTCCTCGGAGGGATGAGTGCACCACCCCCTCCTTGTGAGAGCACCACTACCACCATTGTAGGGACTAGGTCTGGAAGTGCTCCGCCGTACCGATGCCAGTCACGGATATCATGGAAGAACTTTCCCTCCAAATAGTAGGGCAATTCTTTATGACGATGAAGTATTGCATTGAGTTGATACTCTTTGGGTGAAGTCCTTTCGAATTTGTGCGATCACTCCTTGAAAACCAGATTGAAAATAGCAGACAAACTAAAGGTTCTGATCATGTAATAGTGTACCAAGCATTAGTTGAGCAGCTGGGCACATACTCAGAGGATCTTAAGAACCTATAGAGAGCCAATCCGGCTGCTAATGCTCAGTAGGCGTTAGAGGACCTTCGTATAAGGTAGGAACAGGAACGAAAAGAGATTGAAGAACATATAGCAGAGTGCGCTCACTATATTGATACTTCCAGGATCAGTTATCAGGGCTTAACCGATAATCTCCATCAATCTGAAGTTGTTTCCAAAGCTATGGAGGACATCATTGAAAAGTACTCACATGGCGATTGCTAAGGCGCAAGGCTTAATTCAAGATCATGAGCTGAAAACTTGCAAATGAGAAAAAGAGGATAAACAAGCTTGATACCATCGGACATCAGGTGCAGAAAGAGATTGATAACCAATCCTCTAAACTGGAGACTTTTCAGGCACAACTGGCTTCAAAGACCCTTTTGTCTGATAAGGAGTTGGGGGCCTAGGCCCTGGTTGAGGTTGAGGCGGCGCGCCAAAGGGATTCCAGCGCCCCAGGAAACAAATACAATCTCTTACTAAGCAAGAGTGACTTTCTGTTCCTTCTTTTTTTAACACTCCATTTTGTTTAAATAAGAGAGTGCCTGCATACTTTTTAAATTTGGTATAAATAAAAGTGATAATTTTGCCTTCGTATTGTCTTAGCTTTCTTTTTGTGTTTTGAAAATTAGACAAATGAAAACGATTTACCTTGATTGCTAAAGGTCACAATTAACATAGCAATTCAAAGTTTGAAAATTTCGTCTAGAAATTTAAACAGGTTATTGTCAGAGATGTGATGTTAACTTGACAGAAGTTGAATTCATGACCTGAATGCATTTTATGGACTTACTATCCTATTGATGAGAATAACAAGTAGAATTAAATCCACTAGGAATTTATGGAGATTTTTACGTCAGAGGCGTAATGTTAACATGACGGGTTAGGATTTACAATTGGAAGCAAATTAGATTGTCAGAGGTGTGATATTAACTTGACAAGGAGGTGAATTCTAGAGGTGTGATATTAACTTAGCATTTGCGGATCTAGTTTTCATTAAGAAAACTGAGAAAATCATTGTCATAGCTTTAATATTAACTTAACAGCGAGGTGAATGCTATAGGTGTGATATTAACTTAGCATTTGACATCTCGGCTTCGATAAGAAAGCTAGAGGGAGGATCATTGTCAAAAGTGTAATATTTAACTTAACAATGAAATGGATGCTAGAGGTGTGATATTTAACTTAGCATCGAATGTTTCATTTTCAGTGGAGAAATCGAGAGAATCACAGTCGTAGGTGTAGTATTAACGTAACAGGAATTATATTGAAATATGAGCAATTTTGGTCAGAGGTGTAGTATTAACTTAACCGAGAGATTTTGTGATCTGAGCAATTTTGTGAACTTATCGTTCTATTGAAGAGAATTAACAAGTTGAAATTTTATCCGCTAGGGATATCAAAGGAAATCACTGTTAGAGGTATAATGTTAACTCAACAGTGGGGTATGCCTGAGGTATACTATTAACTTGACATGTTTGATTTATGATTATTTCACTGGGAAAACAATTACAACCTTTTAGGTCTTACCATTCCATGGACGGGAATATGTAAGGGATTTTGGAGGGAAAAGCGGATTAGGTCCCTCAGGATTTTTAGCAAACCCTTAGCTATCAACTAATTTGGTATGCCTTTACCAACTACCATTTGAGTTGGACTAGCCGTGCTATTTTTCTCAGTATGATGAGTTATCGAGGATTTTCTGTTGGTCTTAAATGCTAACTACTTTCTCTATCCTTTAGCCGCGGAGGTGTCGGATGTTCATAGATAAACTAGAGAAGAGCGGCAAGGTTAATACTTGACATTTTGCCTTTGTCCTTTCTTTATTGTTTACATCATGCATCATAGTGTAACCAATGTTTGGTCGGCTTGGCATCGATCGACCGTGATGTGATCTGTTGAAGGAAGAAGCTCTTTTTTGGCGCTCTTCCAAACATTTTGGATCTCGAAGCTTTGATCAGAGGTGTAGTGTTAACTTGATCATGAGAAGAATGACAAGGCTAAAACCAAAGTTTCGCACTTTGTCTCTTCGATGTTAACATCATGCATTGTCATGTCAACAATGTTCGGTCGGTACGGTGTCGATCGACCGTGACATGATCCATTGAAGGAAGAAGCTCTTCTTTGGCGCTCACCCAAACATCTTGGATCTTAAAGGTTTGATCAGAGATGTAGTGTTAACTTGATCATGAGAAGAGTGATAAGGCTAAAACTGAAGTTTCACACTTCGATGTTAACATCATGCATCGTGATGTCAATAATGTTCGGTCAGTTTGGTGTCGATCGACCGTGATGTGATCCGTCGAAGGAAGAAGCTCTTCTTTGGCGCTCTCCCTAACATCTTGGATCATGAAGCTTTGATCAGAGGTGTAGTTTTAACTTGATCATGAGAAAAGTCCTATTAAGGATAGTACTTCTTTAAGAACCTGCCGTTGTTAGGCATCATGAGCGTATCATCGTCTGGAGTTATAAGACGATATGCTCCATTTGAGTAGACTGACTCCGCTACAAATGGTCCTTCCTATTTGGGTTGAAATTTTTCTTTTGTCTTATATGTTATGACCATGGGTCTTCTAACAGCTAAGACAAAGTTGCCTTTCTTGAAAATCCGTTCTCTGACTTTCTTATTGAAGGTTCTAGAAATTCGAGCTTGATAGAGCTCGATTTGCTTTTGGGCTTGTAAACGTTTGTCGTCTAAAGCTTCTAACTCCTGGAGGTGCAATTGATGCTTTTCCTCATCTGCTATCTTAGTTGTCAAGGCAACTTGTAGAGATGAGATCTGAATCTCCAGTGGGAGTACAGCTTGACATCCGTACACCAAGGAAAAAGGCGTGACTTTCGTCGGGGTTCTCACCATTGTGCGGTAGGCCCACAAGCATTCACCTAATTTTTCATCCCAGTTATGTTGACTTTTTAAGACAATTTCTTGAGAAGCTTCCCAAAGTCTTGTTGAAGGCTTCTGCAAGGCCATTAGCAGCTAGATAGTTGTTGCTGATGACAAACTTTGGATTCTGAATGTATTACAGAAGCTCTGAAATGCTTGGCGACGAATTATGGTCCATTATCGTGGACGATTCGTCTGGGTACACCATAGAGGTAGAGCACGTGATGCTTGATGAACTTGATCACGTTTGGGTGTCTTTATTTCCTTCAAGGGACCATCTTCCGCCCATTTAGAGAAGTAATCCATTATGGCCAAGATGAAGCGGCGTCCTCTGGATGTTGTAAGGCTGATGGGTCCAATAATTCCATTCCTCACATCTCAAATGGCCATGAAGAGGATGTTGAATGAAGATGTCCTGGTGCTTGATGGACAAATTCACCATGAATCTGACAAGCATAGCATCACTTAGCATAGGTGATGGCGTCAGAGATCATCTTCGGCCAATAATAGTCAAGTCTTCTAAGCCGATTTTGAGCTTGGGTCAAGGCTGGTGAGCTCTACACATACCGTCATGAGCTTCTTTGAGTACCTCCTATATATCTTTATGTGAAAGACATCGGAGTATGATTCCATCATACAAATGGCAGTACAATGTTTGCATGATCACATTGTAATAAAATCGAGGAGCTTTCCTTTTGATGGTAGCTGCCTCTTTGGGATCGTCAGGCAATATGCCATATAAGACGAAGTTAATGTAAGGGAATCGCCAATCCCTAGGTTCGAGACTTGTAGAAGTCTCAAGAACCTTTTTGACTTGAAGGCTCTCTTCTTGGAGTTCTACTATCTTCAAGGGAGAATTTGCAACAGTACAAGTTACGACTGTAAACAAGTACTCTCTCTGTGGCTCCAGCTGGAAGGGCAATGAAGCGGCGAGGGACGCCAGTGCATCTACATGTGTATTTTGCTGAAATGGTACATGGTCAATGGAGAAGTTTTTAAACTTCTCTGCCATGATAAGGGTCGTGTTATTATAGGGCACCAAGTGTTCATGTCAGACTTCGTACTCCCTGCGAGCCTGGTTGACGATGAGTTTTGAATCACCGTATGCTTCAAGATTTTTGACTCCAATCTCTTCAGCAAGTTGCATCCCGATCAAGAGAGCATTGTATTCCTAGACATTGTTGGAACACAAACGAGAATACACAAGAGATCACATAGTTATGTGGGGAAATAAGTACTACCCCCACACCTGCGACGAAATTTCCCTCAGGGTTCGTGATGCTCCGTCAAAGAACAGTTTCCACACTTATTCTTCTGAGAAGGCGTTGATGATGTTAACTTCTGCAATCTTGTCTGGGAGATTATCATAAAGTCTTTAAGTTCCTGAAGCTGGATGATCGGCTAAGAAATCTTCCACAACTTGCCCTTTGGCCGCCTTTTGTGATATGAATTGCATCTCATATTGCGAGAGCAATATAACCCATTTCGCTAGTCTGCAGTTCAGTGAAGATGGTCTTGTCATGAGCAAACGCAAAGGATTAACTCTAGAGATGACTTGAATGCGTTGCCCCAGAGGTAGTGTCGCATATTCTGAATAGTGAAGACGAACGCTAAGACCTTTTTAATTGGGTTGTAATAGTGCTCAACCCTAATCATTGTTCTACTTAAATAGTAGATCACCTGTTCTTGGTTTTGATTATTGTTTTGGGCTAGCAAAGCTCTCAAGGAATGGTCCATCGCTTGAACCTATAGTAGGAAAGGTTTTCTTTATACTGGAGCTACCAGAACGGGTGGGTGTATGAGATACTCTTTGATCTCCTTGAATGCTTCTTGGCAAGCATTGTCCCAAATGAATGAGACTCCATTCTTTATTAACTCAGTGAAGGGTTGGAAACATCTTGAAAGATTTGATATGAATCTCTGGATGTATGCCAGTTGTCTCTATACTCTGAGTTCTTTGAGATTTCTCGGAGGTTGCATCTCTTGGACGGCACAGATCTTCTCCGGATCCAGGTGAATTCCTTTGGATGTAATGACAAATCCAAGAAATTTTCCACTGGCTACTCCAGGAAGGACTTGGTGGGGTTCATCTTCAACTGGTGAGCCCGCATGATGTCAAATACTCTTTTCAGGTCTACGAGGTGATCGCCTTGGCCGACTTTTTACAGCGATATCATCTATATAGCATTCTACCATCTTGCATATATACTCATGGAAGATCGTATTCTTAGTGCGTTGATATGTCGCACCAGCGTTCTTCAAGCCAAAGGGTATTACTGTGTAGTAGTATATTCCCAAAGGCGTCCTGAAAGATGTGTGATTTTCATCTTCAGGGTACATTTTTATTTGGTTGTACCCTGAGAAGCTATCCATGAAAGACATCCTCTCAAAACTGCACGTTTTGTCGATCATGATATCCGTGATCGGGAGAGAGAATTTGTCTTTAGGACAAGTGGCATTTAGATCGCGGTAGTTGATACAAATCTGGATCTTTCCATTCTTTTTAGGAACGGGAACGATATTGGCATCCAATCTGGATGTTACTCTTCCCTGATGAAACCAGAGTCTATGAGCTTTTTGACCTTTGATTCGATTTCTTCCATGATCTCAGGAAGGAATCATCGTGGCTGCTGTTTGACTGGTTTGGCGTCCGGGTTGATGTTGAGACGATGCATAGCAATCTGGGGATCGAGCCCGGGCATGTCCTCATAATTCCAAGCGAAGACATCTATATAATCTCGTATGAGCTATACTAGGTCTTCTTTCTCAAAAAGTGACAAGCTCTCACTTATGAAGATGGGCTTGGGGTTAGCTTCATCTCCAAGATTCACCTGAGTCACTTTATCTTCAGTGGGTGATTCGTGTTGTTCAAAATGCGTATCCCAAAGAGTATTTAAGTGTTTAATCATGGATTAGAGTCCGACTGGATTAATTCTTCAGGTTCAATGGTATCTTCTCCGTTATCCTCCAAATGACTGGTTGACACCATGTTCGCTGAGAGGCTTTCGAAGATATCGCTGACGCTGACATCTGAGACCCACGATGAAGTTGCTGATGAGCTGTCATGATAGACCTCTTTTTCAGATTCGAGATATGATGAGACTGGCGTAAATACATAACCAAGTCCCCTTCGGGTCTTGTGGTAGTAATCGGGGGGTCTTTGCCTTTCGGTACAAATGAATGAAGTAGGCTCATTTTTTTTGCCGAAATTAAGGCCTGATTCTTTTGTAAAATCATACCCCATTCTTTCCATCGTGTGTGTGACTTTTGTCCATAATGGAAGAATTGTGGAGACTCAAAATCACCCCCTGAGCTTTCACAAGCTATGGGCTCTGTTTCAATCCGCCCGAATAGAATTGGCTTTTGACCTTTTCGCTTGACTGGTACTTCAAAGAAAGCATTGTATATGCCTCCTATCTTTTCGCGTACTAGGAGGGACAGCTCTATCGGTGCACGCAATGATGTCAAAGCATTCATTGCTGACCAAGGATCACTATCCATGTTAGTGCTAGTGTCTGACGGTACAGAATCCGAAACAAATGAAGAAAAGTAAGCCAAATCTAAATCTTCATTGATGAACCACTCGCTTTCAACATTGGCGGTGGTATCGAAGTTGAGCTTATCACTGCTCGTTACAAGAGGATTTTTCCCTAGAGACATTCTTCTTTTATTGGCTCTATATCTGCTTCATTGCCAAAGTCGTATTCTTGCGAGTGTGAATTCTCATCAGCCTCAAGAGAATCCTGATAAAGGAGGGAATCAGTAAAATAATTCTCAACTCCTTTGAACGGATGCCTTTCGACAATCAACGTTCTCACTTTTTCATCTTCACCAACGTATTTCATTACTTGATGAAGAGTGGATGGGACAATGGCATCGCGGTGAATCCAAGTCGTCCCAGCAGAAAATTGTACGAGGTGTCAGCATCAATGACATAACATGTCACCTCGGATTTCAGGTCCCCAATTTGACACCTGATCTTGATTTTTTCCATCGGACGTGTACCATTGGTGCTGAAGCCATAGATGGTTGTCTGAGTGGCGTTTAACCGGTGGGTGGGGATCCCCACATGCTGCATGACCCTGCGGGGCATGATGCTTAATACGGATCCTGAATCAACCTGAATATAACCACTTCAGATGATCCGATATACCCTATGTAATACAGGGGTCTATCATATTTCCCTTTAACTTGCATGCCTTTTGGGGTGAAGGTGATGCAGGAAAACTGCTTCGAGGTATGGTGGCAATGGTTGCCATTTTCCTCTTCATATATTACTGGAATCTGGCTTACGAAAACCTCTGCATCCGCTTATGCTTCTTTTAGAGCAGCCCTTGTAGAATTGAAAAGCCTTAGGCGCTCATAGGAAGTGATTCAAGTAGGAATGTTGGCTAGTTGAGCCAAGACATCAAAATGGAAGGGAGTTGACGGTCTCACACTACTTTTTGGAAGAGCTTTAACATACCGAAGCTCTTTTTGCTTTTCCACGGATGGCCTCGTGGACTGCTCGATTACTTCCTCAGCTGGCTGTGTGGAGTTTATTACCAGTTCATTGTACTATTTCAGGTACTGCTTGCTGGATCGAGTCTTTGATGTGGAAGGTGCGCCCACGTCAGCAGCAAAGGCAGACTCCTCGTCTCCCGAACTAGTAAGAGAGGCGAAGTCTTCCTCAGTTTCTCTTGTAGAGATACTCACCACATTGCTGGAGGAAGCTCTAGCCTTGCCTTTGGACTTCCTGCTTATGACAGTCGTCTATTGCTGGCTTTTGATAATGTCAGGATGGACCCACATTGTCTCTTATTGAGGAGTAGGGACAGAATAAGACCCTTCTCCCTCTGGTTGTGAGGATCAGTATTGAACACTCTTAGCTCCCCTTTTGGGATAGGAACCACTCCGGTTGGTGCCAATGGGAGATCTCATCCAAATTGAATAGGTGATGTGGTGTCATATTGGAGGTCACCTTCTTCTGTTCTGGACGAAGCTTTAACGCCTCTGCATCGAGCAGAGCCTAAAGGACATCTTTAAAAATGTAGCAGTTCTTGGTAGGATGCCCAGCATCCTGTGATATAAACAGTAGTTGTGATCATCAGTCTTCCCCACCTCTTTAGGGCGTCTGAACTCTGAAAGTTCGAGCCTACTACTCTTTTGGAGTAACTTAAACAGAGAGGTCACGTGCTAATCCTTAAAATAATATGACTTATTAGCACGTGCCTGGCCGGAAGCCATTCCTCCTTTGACTGACTGGATCTTTGAAGGTGATTTAACTTTCGCTGCCAGAGTATCTCTTCTTCTCAGTTGAGAAGGTGACTCTGGTGTGCGTCGCATTGACTTTCGGGTCTCGGTTTGCTGTCTTTTCTCTAACCCTGACCCTGGAGACGATCTCTTCTGCCTGTTCGCTTGTAACACTAACTGCTTCCAAGTGCGACATTCCGCCACTCCCATTTAAGCGAGTAGGAAGGTTTGCAAATTGTGACGACACGTCTTAACCAGTGTAGACTGGGTCATGCCGCTGGGACAACGGAGTGCCATGCTCAGAAATATCTCGCTGAAAGTTATGATAGACTCTCCTTTCTTCTGCTTGGCTGCAAGGAGAGTCGGCGCTAAGATATTTGCATCGTCTTCAAAGAAACGAGCCAGAAATAACTTCTCTAGGTCAGCCCATGTCTTAATCGAGCTGGCAGGAAGTTTCATGAACCATTCAAAGGTGACTCCCTTTAGAGTGCCAATGAATAAACGAGACATAATGGCGTCGTTCGATACTACATTCTCAGTTTGAGATTTGAAGTAGTATATATGTTGGTTCGGTGACCCTTTACCGTCGAAAGTATGAAGGGTCAGTGCCTTGAATTTGGGAGGGTAGGGAGACGTGTCCCACTATGCTGGGTAGGGTCAGACTATCCCCAGCCTTGAGACGTTACTCTAATTTGCTCATCCTCTTGGAATGACTGCTCCTATTCTCTAAGTTATCCTCCTCTTCAGATGAAGATTTAGGTGGCTTAGAGTTGGAATGCTCATCATTCTCGGTATTTGCAGAAGATGAGTTCTCCCCCTCATTCCGTTTGCCTTTGGACTTCTTGGAAGGAGTTTTAGCCTTCGGTTTCTTTTTATCCACAAGTAGTCGTGATAGCATCTACTTAAGTGTCGATAGATTCTTGCTGAGTTTGAATCATATCGAATTGTTCCCTTTAGACTCGGGCCTGCTCTTCGAATCGCTTAGCCACCTCCTCGGGAGTTCCTGCTATGTAAGCAAAGGCAGATGTCTTCGAATTGAAATTCAAAGATCGGGATCTGATGATGGTGGAGTGCTAACATTCACCTCAGTCCCCCTAGCCAACAGACTGTAGTGGACAGGGGAGATCATTCCCGTGCGGGTCCGAGTATGTCGGTAGACCCCTTCAGGTTTGGCAAGAGTATCCTTCAAACCAGGAGACCGATCAGATTCGACTCCTCTGAACTAACAGCCAATTGCTTTCCCTTGGACTTGCTTGGTGTGGAGATTGGCGCCACCATGTTTGCAGTCACTTTTGTGTACTCGACATCAGAGAATAATTTTTTCTTTCGGGATCGTCGTCTCTTGGCTGAGTCTGAAGCCGCTGACAACTGACTAAAAACTAAAGGTTTATTTGTCTGAAAGCCGCAATGGCAATCAGAGAGTACTGCTGAGATGAGTTGCTCGCAGTGACATCGAGGGACAATTTGATGGATGCTCCTCTTCCTTGTCAGGTAGTCCTCAGATCCATTGAGGGAGCGTCTGAGGAACTAGCCTCGAACCCCTGAGGGTGAGGGCTTTTTGGCATCTTATGTCTTGAAGACTTGCAATGTTGAACACAGGTCTCGCGTTACTTTGTTGAAACACGGATCTCGCATTGTGTTGAGACGCGGCCATCGCGTTTATAGTTAGAAACGCGGGCCTCACATTCTGAGATAGATAGAATGCGGGGCTCGCATTTTGGAACCTGTAGAATATGGGTCTCGCATTTGACATAGACCTCGCGTTGTTGGAGAACGTGAGACTTACGCTCTGAGATAGAAGCGTGGGCCTTGTGTGCTTGAAAGAAACGCAGGTATGAGCCTCGCATTCTGAATCTGTAGAACAGATTGCTTCTGCAAATTTTATTGTCAACGATCATGACGCCTTCGTTGACGTTCATCATTCCAGTTAAGCCGCAAAGGTTATTGGGAACCCCTGGTAACCTGAAATTGAAGAGTTTGGAGAGGAGAAGGATGGCAAAATTGATCTTCACCATCACTTTGATCGTATGCTGATGCTTTTGCTCGGCGGGTCTCCTGAGAGACGTTGATGTGAGCTGCATGGGCTGCACGAGAGATTTTCAGAACCTCTTCTGAAGTGACACCGCTTGCGCTGTGGGCAGTGGTGCGGACCACTTTAGGAATAATCTTCAAAGAGATTCAAGAGCGAGTCTCTGAAGAGACTTTGCGGTATTGTCGCATTGCATTGGGACTGGCGGAGCTGAGGAAAGAAATTCTTTAAACTTCCCTTGGTCGAATTCAATGATGAGGGATTGTACCATCTTTCTGAGGAGCCAAACATTGGCTTGCGCTATGGCGTTCTCGTCAGTAGAGAAATAGATCCCCAGCGAAATCGCCATCTTTTATTTGGTCGGAAAAGTGATGCGAAGTAAAGTTTCTTTGAGTGGTTGAAAAGTTACAACAGAACAATCTCGATTACAAAAGAGGGGAGAAGGTATGATTCTCCCTTTGTTTAAGGCTGGGTTCTTCGTGTGGCAATGGAGAGTGATTCTTGTTCTCTGTTGACCGGCAACTGTCTAATTCTCTTTAGGATGATCTTGAAGATCAATCAGGAGGGAGCTCTATTTTTAACACACTAAGTGTATAGAGTCTACTGATTACTCCTTTTCTCCTTCTCTCCAAAAAGCAATAAGCTTTTTATCTTGAGAATTCTCAGCTCTCAGTCTCAGAAAAGCCTCTTCTCCCTCAAAAGCCTCTCCCTTCTCATAGCTCCTCAGGCTATTTATAGGGTGTCATAGGGGTATTATTATCCCCTAAAATCCCTCCATAATGGGGATTAACTCCTAATTATGTAGGGAGTTAGTTGGCCCAGTAATGTGGGTCAGTTATAAGAGAAACGCGGGTCTCGCGCTGGACGCGGACCGCGCGTTGCTTGTTGTAGACGCGAACATCTCAGTTAAAATGCGAAGTTTCTCAGACCCGTGTTTAAAGTGAGACGCAGGGCTTCTCAGACCCGCGTCTGAAGTGAGACGTAGGGTTTCTCAGACATGCGTTTGATGTGGAGCGTCGATTTGCTCACACCTGCACTTGAAATGGAACGCGAGGTTGCTTAGACCCTGTGTGAGATACGGAGTTCCTCAGACTCGTGTTGGACGTGACGCAGAGTTACTCAGACTCACGTTGGAGTTGAGACGCGGGGTTCTTCAGACCCGCGTTAGATGCAGAGTTACTCAGAATCGTGTTGAATGCGGGTTTACTCAGGCCCGCATCTGAAGTCTCCGTGCTTCTATTGGACGCGAGGTCTGCGTTTTAGTTTGAAACGCGACTTTCACATTGAAGTGAGGTTCGCGTCTGATGACTTATCCTTAGCCTACACTCCAAGGGTATAATCGCTTCACATCCGTATACCAGAGAAAAAGGCGTATTGCCTGTTGGAGTTCGGACCGTAGTTCGATAGGCCTAAAGACATTCAGTGAGCTTCTCATTCCAATCTCGTTTGCTTGCGGTTGAGGAGCTTGATAATCGTCTTGTGATCGGGAAAAAATCGCGCACAAAAAGTGTATGTTTTGAAGTTAAGATTTAAAGTGTGTGTTCTTTGGCTTCCTCGATACTTCTGTTATAGCATAGAGGCTAAAACGAGTCGAATCCAAGGGGACGGGAGGCGATAGAAGATTTATCGGTTGATTCATGTGTTTGTTAAAGATTCTTCAAAGTTTTAAAGAATGAAAAGAAAAGAAAAGAAAGAATTGAAAAGAGAAGTGTACGGTGAAAACAAGGAAGTGGGAACATAGAAAAGAATGATTTTTGTGGTTTTTGGTATATCTAAAACAAAGTGAAAAAGAAAGAAAACTCACGGCTACTAACTACTAATGACTCCACCAACACGCTAACCTCTTAGTGATAGTTGCCTTACATGTATCATTGGTCATCACTAGTCCTTGGTTCAAGAGCGATTCAAAGCATGACCCATATGTAACTCATCACAACCCAACTCAACACAACAAGTGCAAGCTACACTTAAATCATCAAAACCCGATAAGAGTAAGCATGAAATAAAGTAATGTTAGCTTGTTAGTGGTTAGGAAGTTAGAGTTAGATCCATCATCATGAGCCATCAATGGCTCTCTTGCAAGAGCAAGGCCAAACCGAGGCTATTAGATTAATGTGGATTATCAAATAAGAAGTTAGACTAGTGGTGGTTAGTAGTTAGTTGCCATGAGAGAAAATACTAGCTACACATGTAAAAGAGATTAGAGAGAAGAAAACATAGAGAGGTAAAGAGAGCACCTTTCATAGATTGTCACCTTCTATTACAAGCACTCTTGCATTCCAAGTATGAACCACTCTCTCTCCCTAATACAAATCTACAACATGAAAAATACAAAGAGGGAGAAGAAGAACTAACCTAACCTAAAACTAAACTACAAAATGAATGAAAAACTATCCTAAACTCTGTATATCCCCAACTCAGAACCCCAGGGGGTATTTATAGGCGCCAAAGGAACAGGGGGCCAGGGGACAAACCCTGGCCCGAAGCGGCGCGCGCACCGCGGCGCCGTACGGTCGCGGAAACGCGGCCTAGGCCGCGTTTCCGCGGCCCTTCAATGGCCGCGCGCGCGGCGCTTCGAGCCGCGCGCGGTCCGTCTGTCCCCTGTCAGTTCTGGTGCCCAGTTTCTGGTTTTGCACCCCTGGTTTTGATGAATCAGCTCCTCTAGGTCAATGGCTATTCATGTAGGCTTTTAATCACCATTAAATGGTGATTTAGGGTCTTCTTTTTCATTTACACACCATGGACCTAGAATCAAGCAAGTAAGGTATTATTAGAAGAATTTATATCAAATAGATGTGAAGATGCGGTATGAATTATGCAGTTTTAGTGACTAATCACACCCCCACACTTATCTTTTACTCGTCCCGAGCAAAACAAAAAAGAACTAAGAAAATTATTACACCACTTTCGCAGGTGACGCGATTGCACTGAGCATGTGCAACAAGCCGTTAAACCTCTAAGTTCCCCTAGAGGAGGAGTTTTGTCTCCTGAGCGTTTTCAGCGGATTACACCCACAAAATCCATAAAGAAAGAAATCAAATGTTAGTATTTTTAAAACACATTTTGAAATAGAGAAAAGTGTTGAAGTATTTTTGTGAAGTGATCCAAGGTCAGGGGTTAACCAGAAACTGTTCTTTCTTAAACTAAGTCAAAATGCAAAAAAAAATCTTGTTATAAATTAATTGTAAGAATTTAAAATTGAATTGACTCTTTGATCTTTCATAAAACTCTTAGAAAAATATGCACTTTGTGAACTATGAAGATTTTTGGGATATCGACTCAAACTTTCATGCCATTTATTTAATATATATTATTTTTTATTTATTTTTTTCTTTTTTCTTCCCTTAGTTTTCTTAGGCTTTCTTATTTACCCGGGTAGTGAACCTTTAGCCGGTGACTCCCAAACCAGATGGTCTTAGGGCACCAGATGAGAAAACATCCCTCGGACTTAAGAACTCGAGTAAACAAGCCACAAAACTAAGGGGGTTATTTTATTTTTGTTCACCATTTTAGTTTTGCTTCCTGAGGCATAATTACCCAACTTCAATAAGTGATTTTTATTATCATAAATTTTTTTTTAAATATATTTTTATGGCATTTCTAGTCTTTGTTTCAATCCCAAAAAATTGTGTAAGTGTGAAGTGCATAAATCTAAGGCAAAAAATTCAAGATCAAATTATCTTTTCAATCTATTATTTTCTTATCCTAAAATATAAAAAAGATCTATTATTTTGACTTGGTTTAAAATTTCATAATTTTAGGTCTTCCTAATTCCTAAGATAATCTTAATTTTCTTAAAAATGGATCAAAAACTATTTCTATTGTTTCAAAAAGTTTTGTAAAAAAGTTTATATATATAAAGATTTTTTTTTTTAAAAGTGTAAAAGAAAGAAAATATAAAACTAACTACGTTAGTAAACCCTCCCTCACACTTATCTCATGCATGGTCCTCAATGCATCGTGAATGTGTAAATACATGAAACAAATGGAGAGGGAAGGAAGATTACCTCAAGGGGGTGGCTTTGGTGGTGGTCAGATTGGGCCAAGCGTTGCGACCCAATCAAGATATCGTGGATCTTCCAGAAACCCACCAATGACCTTTTTAATATGACCCAATAAAAGGATGATTGTTTGAATGGTCTTATTGAAAAGTTTATCCCCATCTAATGGCCAATTTTCAAAAATAATTACTGAGTCATTTTCTTCAACAGTCTTGTCCAACAATGAAGTGTGATTTTGAGAGATGAGTGATTTGGACTCAAATGGAACAGGAACACAAAAACGATACGGACTCGGGAAGTTGACTCAGATCAAGTCGAGAGTCAACAATGAGAGTCAAAATTGGTTCAAAAACAGGGTCCAAACCAAAGAATTGATATTCACACACTTCCCCAATAATGAAGTGTGATCATGAGAGATGGGTGATTCCATTTCATGGTGAATGGTACAGGATTCAATGTTGACTCGGAATAGAGAAAAAATCTGGTAAAGATACCGGAGTCATTATTGAATCAAAAAGTGAAATGGAACTACTAACATGAGGTTCAAGATCACATTCAGGTTCGATTTCAATTTCAGGAAAGGGATAACTTGCCAGAGTGTCCAGGCGACTTTCATAACTTGGAGTTTGGTCAAGTTCAAATGTGTGTTCTGAAATTGAATCTGGATTCCAAAATGACATGATTCATGGGTCCAATCAGTAGAGTTAGGAATATAAGGATCGGTCAAAGTTTGACAAGAAAGATTTTTCTCGCTCTCATTGATCAATTCACTCATAAGTAAGTCTAACCTACTGAAAGGTCGTGTAATAGAATTTGGATTCGGAATCATGTCTTCCATACTTTTTGTAATGGTTTTTCTTGAAAA
The DNA here is from genome assembly GCA_038442645.1 of Agave tequilana. Lineage (NCBI taxonomy): Eukaryota > Viridiplantae > Streptophyta > Magnoliopsida > Asparagales > Asparagaceae > Agave > Agave tequilana. The sequence continues at coordinate 69,803 of JAVJIF010021486.1, forward strand.
GATGAGTATGGAAGTTGATTTTGAAAATTGTGGTGAAATTGTGAGTACATCGGATTTTGCGGTTGCTGCTCAGACTCATGCAAGGGTTCCATACTCAAGTCCAGTATTGAAGTTTGTTCATTTTGAATAGGTGAGACTGGAAAGATGAGTAGGACTCTTGAAAATTTGGTTGAGATGAGGAGTCCAACATGTTTTGCAATCTATCACAAAAGACTTCCAAACGCTTTCTAACTCAGATTCTTCTTCAATTGGATGCTCTAGAAAAGGAGTATGTGAGTTTGATGTGGGAAGGATTGTGAATTGAGCAAATTTTGCATTTGTTGTAGGGACTCTTCTATACTCCTTTCTAATGATGATTTTTCTTCAATTGGTGGTTCAGGAAAAGGAGTATATGAATCAAAATTGGGGAACGAATATTATGAAAATTGTGGACAAGATGGTTGAAAAATTTGACTCAGGGTAGGTGAATCCCCATGAACTCTGTGAAGAGTTGAAATTATTTTGAAAATTATGGTCATATGGCTGGGGATATGGGGTCATATTGATTCGGATAATCCCAACTCAATATATATGATTGGTTCATGTTATACATAGCCGGGTCAGAGTTATCCGAGTCAAATGAGGTCGGGGTGAAATATGAATTCATATTATGATTGAAAGAATTATTGTTGTTAAAATCCATTTCACAGTATACAAAAAAAAAAAAAACAACAATCAAACAAATAAAGAAAAAGAAAAAGAAAATAAGCCTATGCTAGGGTTGACTTAGACCTAGACGAACCTAACTAGTTAGACTGTCCACGGGGGGTCTATTGTTGGAAGCTGACCACGAGTTAATCGGCAAGGTAGGGCCAAGATCAGTGGGAGGTATCCGTGCCGGAGCAATGGGCCTAATTATGCCAAACCACTGTTCTTCGAGGTTTCGCCTCTCAATCCCCAACTTTAGACACCGATTTAGCAAGAGTCAAATTCTAAAATTTTTCCCCTAAGGTCAATCTTTTAAATGAGTCCGAGATGTCCCTAAGGGCCAATGTCTAGCAATTTTTGTTAGGCTTGGGTTGTGTGAATGGGGATGATTTTTGGTTAAGGGAGGGTAATGACTTCCCCACCTTATGTTGTTTTGGGTTTTGCCCTAAATTTAATTTGTGCAAGTGTGCAATATAGATAAGAATAAACACAAAAAAAGCGAGTAAATCACTGAAGTGTTTGTCCTAAATATTGCAATGCAATATGTACAACTCATACACAACAAACATAAGAACAAAATACAGCATATTGGAATGAAAATTGACACGTGCCTAGATGCAAAAGTCTAAACCGTTTTAAAGCATCCAATTTCTGTATTTAGTTCTTACAATTATTTACAGTGCACAGGTATTATAAACAAAAATTAGCAGCAGAATATAAAAATATAAGAATTTACCAGACCACACTTGAGCAAGTGTGGACTTTGCAATGCTAAAACTTTAACCTGCACAGCAGAAAACAAAGAAGAAAAGTGAGCAAACTTGTGAAATCAAACCGTTCCCATCTCCGGCAACGGCGCCAAATTTGATCGGGGGAAAACCGCGCACAAAAGTGTATGTTTTGAAGTTAAGATTTAAAGTGTGTGTGCTTTGGCTTCCTCGATACTTCCGTTATAGCATAGAGGCTAAAACGAGTTGAATCCATAAGGACGGGAGGCGATAGAAGCTTTATCGGTTGATTCACGTGTTTGTTAAAGATTCTTCAAAGTTTTAAAGAATGAAAAGAAAAGAAAAGAAAGAATTGAAAAGAGAAGTGTACGGTGAAAACAAGGAAGTGGGAAACATAGAAAGAATGATTTTTGTGGTTTTTGGTATATCTAAAACAAAGTGAAAAAGAAAGAAAACTCACGGCTACTAACTACTAATGACTCCACCAAGACGCTAACCTCTTAGTGATAGTTGCCTTACATGTATCATTGGTCATCACTAGTCCTTGGTTCAAGAGCGATTCAAAGCATGACCCATATGTAACTCATCACAACCCAACTCAACACAACAAGTGCAAGCTACACTTAAATCATCAAAACCCGATAAGAGTAAGCATGAAATAAAGTAATGTTAGCTTGTTAGTGGTTAGGAAGTTAGAGTTAGATCCATCATCATGAGCCATCAATGGCTCTTGCAAGAGCAAGGCCAAACCGAGGCTATTAGATTAATGTGGATTATCAAATAAGAAGTTAGACTAGTTGGTGGTTAGTAGTTAGTTGCCATGAGAGAAAATACTAGCTACACATGTAAAAGAGATTAGAGAGAAGAAAACATAGAGAGGTAAAGAGAGCACCTTTCATAGATGCACCTTCTATTACAAGCACTCTTGCATTCCAAGCATGAACCACTCTCTCTCCCTAATACAAATCTACAACATGGAAAATACAAAGAGGGAGAAGAAGAACTAACCTAACCTAAACTAAACTACAAAATGGAATGAAAAAACTATCCTAAACTCTGTATATCCCAACTCAGGAACCCCAGGGGGGTATTTATAGGCGCCAAAGGAACAGGGGCCAGGGGGGGGACAAACCCTGGCCCGAAGCGGCGCGCGCACCGCGGCGTACGGTCGCGGAAACGCGGCCTAGGCCGCGTTTCCGCGGCCCTTCAATGGCCGCGCCGCGCGCGGCGCTTCGAGCCGCGCGCGGGTCCGTCTGTCCCCTGTCAGTTCTGGTGCCCAGTTTCTGGTTTTGCACCCTGGTTTTGATGAATCAGCTCCTCTAGGTCAATGGCTATTCATGTAGGCTTTTAATCACCATTAAATGGTGATTTAGGGTCTTCTTCTTCATTTGCACACCATGGACCTAGAATCAAGCAAGTAAGGTATTATTAGCAGAATTTATTATCAAATAGATGTGAAGATGCGGTATGAATTATGCAGTTTTAGTGACTAATCATCTTGCTGAATGCTGCTAACCCATTGGCAGCGGGGTTATATGCGGTCAAGGCGACATTCTGACTTCCGTACTTATCACAAAACTGATAGAATGATTGGCTCGTAAATTGATGACCGTTATCATGGATGATCCTTTGGGGACACCACAATGATGGATGACATGATGTTTGATGAAGTTGACCACATTGGTGATTTTAACTTCAGCAAGCGGTGCCACTTTGCCTACTTTGAGAAGTAATTAGTTATCACAAGGATGAACCAATGACCTCTAGCTGATAGGGGACTGATTGGTCCTATTACATCAATTCCCTAAGCTTCGAATGGCCACGCTGTGACTGTGGGATGGAGTATCTCCGAGATTGGTGTATAAAATCCACATGGATTTGATAGGCCTTACACTTTTTTGCATATTTAACCGCGTTAGTGATCACAGCCGGCCATAGTATCCAAGTCGGTGCAATCGATCCTTGAGCTTCGGACCTGGTTGATGAGCTCTACATATACCATCATGAGCCTCCTTGATTACTTCTTGTGCTTCTGAATTGGAAAACAACGAGGAAGTATACCATTGTATGAACGACAGTATAGCGTCTTTACCACTACATTGTAGTAGAATCGAGTAAAACCTTCATCGGGACAGACACCGCTTCTCTTGGGTCATCGGGCAATATACCGTACAAGGCATAATGCATGATCAGGAATTGCCAGTCCCTTGGTTCAAAGTTTGCCAAGGTTGTATGAACTTCGCTAACCTCTATACCGTGCTTCAGAGAGAAGAGATGACGGGTGGCCACTGTGAGACAGTAACTGGTATCAGTAGGTAAAGCCAGTGCAGCTAGAGCATCTGCCTTTGTATTTTGGAGGTGAGATACATGACTGATATAGAAGCCATTAAATGAGTCAGCCAACTTATTGGCTGCATGATGATAAGGTATTAGGTCTTCATGATGGACCTCATATTCACTCTTGACTTGATTGATGATCAACTTGGAATCACCATGAGCTTCAAGGTATCGCACCCCATCTGTTGAGCGAGCTGGAGACCAATGAGCAAAGCATTGTACACAGCTACATTGTTGGAACAAGGTTCCATTAGAATGCATGAGGGAGGACGTGATTCTCGGGTAAGATAAATACTACCCCCGCTCCGACGATAATCTTGCCCTTTGGTCCGGTTCTTGATGCACCACCAAAGAACAGCTGCTATACATCATCGCTTGAAGTCATGTTGGCTTTCTTAACTTCATCCAGAATATTTTCATGTAGCTTTGAAGTTTCTGAAACTGGATGAGCTGCTAAGAAGTCTGCAAGGGCTTGGCCCTTGATGGCCTTGGGGTACGAGGGTCATGTCATATTTGGACAGCAATATGGCCCAATTAGCCAATCTGGAATTTAGAGAACCTGGCTTTGTCATAAAAATCCGTAGAGGATTGACTCTTAAAATAACATGAATGGTCCGCCCGATCAAGTAATGTAGTGTCCTCTAGATGGTAAAGACGAGAGCAAGACACTCCTTTCGACTGGGTTGTAGCGACTTTCAACCTCAATCAAGATTTTGCTGAAATAATAGATGGCTTTCTCGGTGCCTCATCATTTTTCTGTACGAGTAGAGCACCTAAAGAATGATCCATGGCCCTTACATAGAGTAAGAATGGTTTTCCTGAAACAGGAGGTGCCAGGACTGGAGGCTTAGTGATTGAAACGGGAAAATAGTAAGGAAAGAGTTTAGAAAATCTTAGTCTCATTTCAAAGTAACCGTGTAGCAAGGGCTAGACGGTTCGATCCATAGGGAAGAATGCGATGGAAACTTTTTGGAATGATCTTCTCTGTGGCTTAGGAAAAAAAGAGATATTGATTAGATTTGATCAAGCTAAAGAAGTATAATTTACTAATCATCTCACAAACCCAAAGTATTAGTCTCAAAGAGTGAACATCATATTGAAGAAGAAGTATCCATCCTAGGTTATTAATTGAGAATCAAGTAAGATGAATAATAATGTTGGAACCCTAATTAGTGTGCACTAATAAAAATTAAATTATCGTTCATCCTAATTCAAAGTATAGCATAAGAGAAGTTTTTTACTTAAAATTATGCTATCAAGGTTTTTAAGTATGAACTATGAATAATCATTTAAAAAGTGCAAACGGAATTAACTAAAACCTAATTATCGATTCATCTTCAAGAACACCATTTTAATCCTAGGGTTTCTAACAATAATAGATGTCAATCAATTCATCTTTTAAACTAAACTAGGGTGATCGAGAGATTAGCATACTAGTGTTAATTAGTTATTCATATTTTTATTTTTATTTTCAATTTTATGTTAAATAAGGAAAAGTTGCATGAAAGCTAAAAGAAGAAAAATAATTAATCTAAGCAGAAAGACTGAATGAATTGCAAAGAAGAATAAAGAACCTTTTTATTGGATGTCACTGACCAATTACAAAGCTCCTCTCCTTCTTCAAAATATTCTTCTTCAAATAACAAAAATGAAAAATACAAGAAATTTTGGAAAAAGAAGAAAGATCTAAAGAAAACCCTATGCTTCAGTCTCTGGATCCCCCTCTCTGTTGCTCTGCAAGGATATTTATAGGAGATATAAAGACGTAGAGTCCCAGTACAACTCTCCACGAAACCACGTAATCAGAATCATCCAAATGGCTGCGGAAAGCGGCAATAGCGTGACCAATGGCCACGCGCTTTCTTACCTGGCCTCCTCTGGTCCGTTCATCTTGGCTCCTCCTTCTGAATTCTGTAATCAAACCTTCTATCTTGAGAACTCAGGATAACTTGGGAAGTAAGTTATGACAAATCCGAATTTATAAAAGGATTTGTTCTTTATCTTTAAGCTTTTCTCCCCTTTTATCTTTATCCTTGTATTGCAAGCAACCAGATTTAAGTAGAAGTCCATCTCTGTTTAAGGATAATGATCCATCTTATCCTTTCCTCCTCTTTTTAGCAATAGGCGTTCTATTTTATCCTTCCTTTTCCTCCCCTAAATTTAAATTAATAATTTAAAATTCAAGTTTAGATTAGGTTAGATAAGATAGAAGCTTCTAAATTACTACAATAATTATGCATGTGGGCTTGTAGGATTCTGGGCTTTTGGGCTTCACTCGTACTTTATTTCTTTATTTTTTAATCACTCAAGGCCTGCACACATTAAACAATAAAACATTAGTAGTAGTGCATAATAAAAGAATAAGTAGAAAAATATGATGATAAATATGATGATAAATGTGCATTTTTAACTAGCTATCACACCCCCAGACTTATCTTTATGTCATCCTCGAGTAAAAATAAAAAAGAACAAGGAAAAGAAATAAAAACCTAACCTATGTAACTCACTTCGTAGGAATCACGATTGCATTTAGCACGTACAACAAGTCGTTAAACCTCTAGGTAACCCTAGAGGACGAGTGTTGTCTCATGAGGGTGTTTCAGTGAGTTACACCCACAAAATCCATAAAAAAGAATAAAATGTTAGTGATTAATAATATGTATTATTATATTATTTATTATTTTGAAAAAGGAGAGAAATATTTTGAAATATTTTTTGAAGAAAACTAAGCAATCTATAAGTTTTTAGGGTTATCATCTTTATTCATTCTTGACTTAGTCTCTATACAATAATTGTTATCAATTTTAGGGAAGGATTAAAATGAATTTATATAGTCTCTTTGTTACCCTAAATCATATGCATCCTTGTGAATCTTTACTAGGGATTCTTTACTTGGACTCTCATTC
>JAVJIF010021487.1:0-47614 GCA_038442645.1 Agave tequilana
GATGTCCCTAGGCCAACTTCTACTCATTTTTAGTTAGGTTTGGTTAGTGAGTGAGGAGATTGTTTGTGGGCTAAGGGAGGGTAAATGACTATTGAAAATCACCTAGAGGGGGTGAATAGGTGATTAAGCTAATCTAATGAACTTAATGCGAAATTTAAAAACTAATTACAATTAACAGGAGATGCACACTCAAACAAACCAAGCAATTATGAATGAACAATGAATTGATGCAAGGCACAAAGTAAAGAGAGAGTAAGAGCCAAGGGATCAAGCGCAAACAACAAGATATGTTTCGAGGTTCGAGCACCCAGCTCTACATCCCCGCCTTCACCCAGAAGGATTTTAAGTCCACTAGCTTGTCCACAAAGGACTCCCACAAAGGGAACCTCCACCGAGGATTTGGGGCAATCATAATTACAAGGAGTACCCAACTCCTCTCCTTACAAACACAACCTCCTCCTTGAGGCACAACTCCAAGCCAACAACAATCACCTCACAACTTGAGGGATTAGCACAAACCAATACAAGGATCACCTCACAACTTGAGGGATACAACCCAAAGGCACAAAGCTAAGAAAAGATTGGGTTTACAACTTGGTGGTCAAAACAACAACCACAAACAATTTCTTTCTCCCACACAAAGATCCTATAGAATAAGAAAGTAGATGTAGCTCAAGTGTGGAGAAAACCAATGGAATGGAAATCAAAATCACAAAGAAAATCCTTGGGAAAAACTGAAACCAAGATATAGAAGTTGAATCAAAACTCTTTTCCCAAAAACCCTTTTCTTTGATATTCCAAACCCTAGCAAAAACACCAAATAGATTGTTCAATTTAAATCCAAAAACTTCTTTTGATTGCTATGAAAACACCAGAGAGTAAGGAAAAATTCGCACAAAAAACTTATGGAAAACAGGCAATTAATGGGGTATTTATAGCCCCAGAAAAATATAGCCGTTGGCAGCAGAAATTGCCAAAAATGCCCTACCGGTCGACCGTGCGGTCGACCGGCCAACGGTCATATTTTGACCGTTGCCAGCTACCGGTCGACCGCCCGGTCGACCGAAACAAACAGAGAGTTGCCTGCATATAGTCGGTCTCCCGTGCGGTCGACCGGACCATGTGGCAGCCAGCGTGCACGTATCCGTGCACGTCGGTCGACCGGCTACTTGGTGCGGTCGACCGTAGCGGTCGACCGACCTAGCCTGGCAGAGACTGTTCTGGTCAGCAAAAACATGTAATTTTTAATCCTAAAAATTCCCATTAAATCTCTAAAAATCCAAAAAAATAGTTTTATCATTTTTCATTGAAATACAAACTTGTGTTAAAAGTTTAACACAAATCTCAAACATTTTGAACTATTTTTGTGTTATAGAAATTTTGCCAAAAACCAAAAACTGTATTTTCTAAAACTTGGATTTTTGAATAGAAAATACGTTTTGTCCAAAACTCATCCAAATACAAAACCATGATATTAAACAACATTTAGGCATGATGTATATGGATATAATCTTATATACATGAAACATATATATATCCATGTTTTTGACATTAATTCCAAAATATGTTTTATTAAAATACAAAAACATAAAACACATGAATAAGTCAAAACTAAGTTTGTCTAGGAAATTAAGCATGCATGTATATAGAACAAATCTAATATACATTAAACCATATAAACTTGTTTTGATCTATCTATTCATGAAAACCAAGATCGGTTAAACCAAAAACGGAAAAACCGAAAACCAATATTCCAAACATGAAACGTGTGTGTTGTGAACTTGAGCATATCATACTATTCTAATCTTTACAATTTGGATCTAAACACAAAACTAAACTATAGTACCGATGTCTTCTTGTCTCCAAGCCGACTCGATCCAAAACTCCTTAATCCACCGAGCAAGTGCTATATATGATCTTTGATGCTCGGGCTCTTGAATCAACATGTGAAAGCTTCCAAATCATCTTGTTGAAGCTAATCACCTACTAATAACTTGATTAATGATCTGAAACTAAAATCACAAGATTATTAGTACACATAACTACATGAGTTAATCATCATCAAAACTAGAGTGGAAGGCCTCTGGGCCAACATTCCCTACCTTATCTTGTTTATAGGACAAGCCCTTAAGTCAATTTAGTGCAGTGTACAAGTATATAGAAAAAAGTAACATTCAAGCAATCATACAAGAATGAACCTTATACTAAATGCTATGCACACATACCTTGGCTCCAGCACTCTTCAACAGTAAATAAAAAATAAAATGAAATAGACACGTGCCTAATTGCAAAGTCTAAATCATTTTAGCATTTACAATCATCATTTTACTGTTAAGGTTAGAAAGTAAATAGAGTGAATCAAATAAGGAAATAAATGCTACAGATATTCAGATTTTCAATTCAGCCAACCTGCAAAAATACAGGTTAGTAGTTCACTCAGTTTTGTCACTGGAATGTAGCAAATCTGAGGACTTCTTGGCTCTGCTTTCTTAAGCAGAGTCCAAGGCCACTTATATGTCTACTGCAACAGATATTCCTTGTTGTTAAATCTGTACAAAAAAATAAGAAGAAAGTTAACCAAAAATGTAAACTTTTAAAGAGAGTAACTTACCGTCCCTCCCTGACAACGGCGCTAAAAATTGATTGAGCTTGAACCTGCACACAAAATACAGTATTTCAGAACTTTAAAATAGAGATGTACAAGTGCTCAATTCTACCACAATAGCAAGTGGCTATGCGGGTCGTGATCTACAAGGAGGGACTAGCGATGGAAGCTTTTTAGTAAGTCTTCTTTTAAGATACAAAGTTTGGTTAAAGTTCTTCTTTAGTTCTTAAAAAGAAAAGAGAAAAAGAATTATAGTTAAGTTAGAAAGAAAGCGATAGATGGAGAAGGTGGAGAAATATGGAGAATGATTATTTATAAAGAAATGAAAAAGAAGTGATGAAAGAAGTGGGTGTTATGTTGGTGATCTAAACTAAAAGTTACAAAGAAAGAAAAACTAAAAATAATTACTTACCTCCTTTTGACCAAAAGCTTACCTTGAATCTTTGGCGACGATGTTACCTTGAAGTGGAGGCAATCAGCGCATAACCTATAAGAGTTATTATTGTCTCTTCCACATTACATCATCAAGACAAAACAAGCATGAAATGATACAGAGAGACTCAAATCCATCGTCATGAGCTATCGGTGGCACTCGCAAAGGCAAGGCTCTTTCGATGCTTTTAGACTCACTTGGAGAGCAAATGGTACAAGAATGAGTGGAGTAGAAAAGAAGAAGAAGAAGAACACTAAAACGAAGTACATAAAAAGAAAAATACAGATTCGATTTAATAACAATAAAAGAAAAGAAAGAAGCCTTACACCGGTGTCACTCTCAGCACAAGCTTCGTTCTCGTTCTCCTATGAAAGTCTGATCTCCTCTGAATTACATAAATAAAAACTAAAAATTACATGAAAAGAAAAATAAAAACCTACACTAAAAAATGAAAAACTGGACTAAATCCTTTCTCTGCATGGTCGTCCCCTGGAGGCTCTGAAAATCATAGTATTTATAGGCAAAACCCCACCTACAGGATCATATGAAGATAGGGGGAGCAAACGCTCCCCCTAACTCTCCAACAGAGCCGCGAAAACGCGGCATGTGGCCAGTGGCCACACCCTGTTGGTGGTGCTCCCCAGTTTCTTGATTTGTAATTATCTTTATCTGAATTTGTAGTTTATGTCTGGGATTTTGACGAAATGGCCTTTGATCCTTGGCTTTAACTGATCGATTCAGGAGGATTCTTCTCAACCGATTTTCAACTTCTCTGATATGCCAAGATTTAGCCCTGATTCCTTGATTTCGAATTTATTCTGAATTAAGTCAGGATTTGGTGGGCTTTTGGGCTCATTTCTCTTCACTCTCCTTTAAGAATGGGCCTGCAAATAAATTAAACATTTAATTAGGAAAATGCAGAGTTTATTCTATAATAAGTAGGAGAATATGATATTAAATGTACAATATTAGTGACCAATCAATGGTCTAACGCGAGATGGGCCGTCCAATTTGGAAGAAAGAGAAAGTCAATTTTTTTAATTTTTCCCAACTGTGATGGACAGCTCATCTCCCGTTCGATCCTCCTAGCGTTGGACCATCACATGGTCCAACGTGAGGAGTGAACTCAAACTCTGCAAACAAATTTTCACATCCCTTTGGCTCTCGGTTAACTGAAAGCCAAAAGAAAGCTCAATAGTTTAGAAAATCAAGAAGATCTGCTAGCTAAAATGTAAACCTCAATCTCATTAAAGTAAATTATATGATGAAGCAGGATATGGATATGTGCGACAACTACAAATTCTTGAGTCAAGAAAGTTAGCAGTTGGCACAAGCTAAAACAGAGAACAAAAATATATGACTTATGCTTGATTGAGATGAAAGCAGTGCACAGGAAAAGAGTTTTGAAATTAAAGATTAAGATTGGTGCTCTAACATTCACAATTCTGCCACTATAGCAAAGTAGTTAAGTGGGTCATAATCTACAAAGAGAGATGCGATAAAAGCCTTTCCGTATTGTTTTTAATTACAAAACTAATTACAAAGTTCTTTGTTTTTAAAAGAGAAAAAGTAGAAAAACTAAGTTAATAGGAGTAGAAAAAAAGAAGAATTAAAGACGAAAACATTGTGATTTTTAAGATAGTTTTAAAAGAATAATTAGAAAGAAAGTTCATGGCTTAACATCCACTAAATATTCCTATAGTGAACTTACATCTTTGGATGATTGTCGTACCTAGATCATTGACGACAGTTTACCTTGAATTGAAAGCAATCATCACAAAGCCTATAAGATGAGATTCGAGTCACATCCACATTACATCATCAAAACTAATTAAGCATGAAATGATACAAATTTGAGAATAAGAATCCATCATTATAAGCTATCGGTGGCACTCGTGGCAAGGCTATTCCGATATTATTAGATTCACTTGGATCACAATACAAACAAGAAGAAAATATCTACAAGGTTAATAGAGTTTAGACATGAAAGAAGAAAAACATAAAACAAAGTGAAATCGATTAAAAGAGAAACAATAAAATAAAGGAGAAAGATTACATTGGTGTCACTCTCAATACAACTCTCTTTTTCTTATGAATTTCTTTAAAATCTGAGCTATGCCTAAAAATAGAAAATTACATAAAAAGAAAAAAGAAAAAAGAAAAAGAAAAAAGTATACACTAAACTAGGAATAAAATCCTAGCCTAAGTTCTCTACTGTGTGTATCTCTGTCTTCTGCCTTTGGTGCTGTATTTATAGGAGAAGTTGAAGTGGGGAAGTCATGTGGAGATAAGAGAAAAGATGTTGGCCCAATGGCCACCGTCTGGCCGCAAAAACGTGGCCAAAGCCGCAGATCCACGGCTCGGATCCAGTCGTTAGGCTTGATCCTGAGCGCGTGGATTCCCCTCTTCTGTTATCCTTTGATCTTTAAGTAAGATTTGTATTTATCTCTCTGGATCTTCAGAATATATGTCTCAATCCTCAATTGTGAATTTAAATCTGAATTTAATAACCTTTTTTGGACCCAATTCTTCTCCTTCTCTATTAAATAAAAGCATGCACACCATTAAACAAAAAAGAAATTAAATAGCAGAGTTTATTATAAAATAAACATAAGAATGAGACAATAAATATGCAATTTTAGTGAACAATCACACCCCCACACCTATCTTTTACTCGTCTTCGAGCAAAATAGAAAAGCTAATACCAAGAGTAAACCATTTTCGCAGGTCATGTGACTGCACTGAGCATGTGCAGTAAGTCTTTAAACCTCTAGGTCTCACCTAGAGGAGGAGTTGTAGTCTCCTGAGGGTTTTAGTGAGTTACACTCACAAAATTCATAAAAAAAGAAAAATAAAATGTTAGTATTTATAAAATGCATTTTGAAAAAGAGAAAAAATTTAAAGAATTCTTATAAAAATCAAGTAATCTATAAGTTATAGGATTATCAAGCTATTCATTCCTAAACTAACTTAGTTTCAATGCGTGTACTTGTTATAAATCAAGATAAGAATTCAAATTGTATTTTTCATTTAATCATTATTTTACCTTAAATCTTATGCACTTTTTGTGATTGTGATATATAACTCGAGATTCTTCTACTCCAACTCTTATGATTTATTAATATGTATATGGCGACATTATCCTTTAGTTCAATTAGGCTTTTAATTTGCCATATAATGAGCTTAAGGAATCAGGCAAACAACGCTACAAAATTAAGAATTTTAATTGGTGATATTAACCACTTTTAGAAGTGAATATTTACGTTTTATGAGGCACAAATACGCAACTTAATCAAAAGATTTATATATATTTTTTCTTTTTTTATAAGGCACAAGAGTCTTTATTTTAAATTTAAGTGTGTAAGTGTATGAACAAAGTGCATATTTCATTAAGGTAAAAATAAGACTAAATTATTTTTCTAATTTTTTTCCTAAACCTAAAAATCAAATAAATAATCTTATTTTGATCAAGTATTAAGAAATCCCAATTATGATTCCCTTATTCCTTACGATTAACTTAATTTCTTATAAAAATAGGTCAAATATTGTTTCCTACTTCAAATAGTTTTTAAAAAGAAAAGAAAATATTATATATATATATATATATATATATTATATATATATATATATATATATATATATATATATATATATATATATATTTATACAAAAAAGAAAAACCTATATTAGTAGAACCCCCTACACATATCTCATGTGTTATCCTCATTATATGAATGAAATGCATATATGCATGAAAAACGAGATGGAAGAAAAAATATTATTTTAAAGTGGTGGTTTCGGTGGTGGTTTGGTTGGTGCAAGTGTTGCTGCCTAATCTAATGAATTTGGTGTTTGAAAGAACCACTTTTGACCTCTAATCCATTAACATTGTTATTATCCCCGAATTGAATAGAATCATGTAAGATCTTATCGTAAAAATCATCCCAGTTTAATGAGCAATCTTGAAAAATCATCGTGGAGTCACAATGTCCTACACCTTAGTCTAACAATGGAATGTGATTTGATGAAATAATTGATTTGAACTCAAAAATGAAAGTTACGGGAACCAATACGAACTCAGAGATTTGATTTAAATCAAGTTTAAGTTCTAGATCAGATATGGTTTAAGAGTTGGGTTCAATTAAAGAATTGAGTTTCACATTCTTTTCCCATTAATGAAATGTGACTTTCCCAAATTGGTGGTTCATGTTCAAGATTTATAGGTACGGGAATCAATACTGGCTCAGGAATGTGGTCCAAACTGAGTAAAGATACAGGAGTCAACATTGATCCAAAATTTGAAATTGAATCACAAAATTGAAGATCGAGTTCACATTCACATCCAAGTTAAATTTCATTGAAGTGATAATTTGACAATTTGTCAAAGGTTAGGTGTTGGTCAATTTTAAGATTGTGTGATGAAATTGAATTTGGTTACAGCTGTCAAGACACCATGATTTTCTGTTCTCATCAATATATCTGGAGAAATCAGGAATGGTCAAAAATTGGTTAGTAGACCTCATTCCTATAATTATTGGGTTTACAACTGACTCATTTCTAATTTTATCTTATTGATGTAATCATTTTGAGTTTGAATCATGAGTTCTATACTTTTTTCCAAGTCAATTAGTTCTTCAAATTGTTGTGGGACTTGAAAAATATGGATCTTGGTTTTGGAAGTTGTGATGAAATTATAGTCCGTCATATTTTGAAATTATCGCTCGGACTCATACAAGGCTTCTATACTTTTTTCTAACTCAGATTTTTTATCTATAGGTTGATCTTGATAACGAGTATATGAAACTAAATGTAGAAAAGGTGGTTGACAATATGACTCGGGGGAGGTATATCCCACTGACTCAATGAAGAGTTGAGATGATTGTTCCAATAATATCCAGAATACTGGGGTTGGAGTATGCTGAGTCAGATAAAATCAATCTGACATATTTGGTTGGTTCATGTTATATAATGTCCGCTGGTAATATTGGAGTCATAAGAGATCAGATTGAAAAATGGATTCATATTAAAACTGAAAAAATTAGGGTTATAATCCATTTCACATGAAATAAGAAAATAAAAAAAAACAAACAAATAACAAACAAATAAACAAATAAAAAGAAAGAAAAATCTAGCATATGTTAGGATAGACCTTAAACTTAGACGACTCCTAACTGGTTGACCATCTATGAGAGATACATTGCAGCAGTCTGATCACAGGTTAATCGGTCAGGTAGGGGTAAAACTCAGTGTGAGGTATTCGTGCAAAGCAACGGGTCTTAATTATATCAAACCACTGGTTTTCAACGATCTTGCTTCTTAATCCCTAACCTTAGACACCGATCTGACCAGAGTCAGACTCTAACAACTTCCTCCCAAGGTCAACTCCTATTGAGTCCGAGATATCCCTAGGGCCAATATCTACTCAATTTTAAGTTAGGATTGAGTTTGTGAATGAGGAGATGGTTTTCGGGCTAAGGATAATGAATCTCTCACCTTATCTTATTTATCGGGTTATGCCCTTAATCATTTTAGTGCAATGTGTACATGTATATAGCTAAAAAAATATACTCCTAGTAATATAAACAACTCAAAAAGTGTTTCCTATGCTATATGCGATGCAGACGTACTTTGGGTCCAGCACTCTTCAACAGTAATGAAAAGAAATGAATTAAATGAATGCCCTAGAATGTAAAGTCTAATCATTTTTTAAGCAATTAAAAGCATGAGTTACTGTTGAATTAAAAATAGTGTGCAGAATAAGTCAAACAGAGAAACTAAAAGCTATAGAAACCTAGGTATTGCAATTCAAGTACCCTCCAAGCAAGCAGGTTAGTAGTTCTATCTCTTTTGTCGTGCAAACGTGGCTCTGACTGCATTTCCGCATCAATAATGAGATTTTCTGAGCTCTGCTTTCTAGAGCAGGGATGATATATGTGTTCTGCAACTGTTTATTTCCTAAAATCAGCCCCTATACAAAAAAACAGAAAAGAAAAATTAACTGCTTAGTAAATAAAAAATATTGTTCCCTCTCCAGCAACGACACCAAAATTTGATTGAGTTGAAAGCAGTGCATAAAAACAGAGTTTTGATATTAAAGATTAAAATTGGTACTTTAACTTCCTCAATTTTACAGCTATAGCAAAGTAGCTAAGCCGGTCGTGATCCATAAGGAGGGATGAGATAAAGCGCTGTTGTATTATTTTTAATTACAAAGTCAGTTACAAAGTTCTTTGTTTTTAAAAGAGAAAAGATAGAAAAACTAAGTGAAAAGGAGTACAAAGAGAAGAAGAATTAAAGAAGAAAACGTTGTGGTTTTTAAAATAGTTTTAAGAAAATAAATTAAAAAAATTTCATGACATAATATCTACTAAATATTTCTAATAATGAATTAGTTCTTTGGATGATTGTCATACCTTAGATCGTTGATGATAGTTTATCTTGAATTGAAGGCAATCATCACATAGCCCATAAGATGAGATCTGAGTCCCATCCATATTACTTCATCGAAACTAAGTATGAAATGATATAAATTTGAGAATAAGAATCCATCATTATGAGCTATCGGTGGCATTCGCAATGGCAAAGCTATTCAGATGCTATTAGATTCACTTGAATCGCAATACAAACACGACGAATACTACAAAGTTTATAGAGTTTAGCCATGAAAGAAGAACAACATAAAACAAAGTAAAATCGATTAAAAGAGAAACAATAAATTAAAGGAGAAAGATTACATTAGTATCACTCTCAATAGAACTCTCTCTTTTTCTCATGAATCTCTCTAAAATATGAGCTTTGCCTAAAAATAGAAAATCACATAAAAAGAAAAAAGAAAAAGAAAAGAAAATCAATACTAAACTAGAAATAAATCCTCAGCCTAAGTTATATGTCGTGTGTGAAATCACCTAGAGGGGGTGAATAGGTGACTAGCTAATCAATGATGAAATAATGTGGAATTAAAACTATTTAAGCAAACTAAAAACTATTATGCTAAACACACCACGTATAACACAAGAGTGTACCTGAATTCCCGGTGAAGGGTTTTGGACTATCTCATCAAGATTGCTCTAGATAAGAGTTGAGGCGCTGCTATGGCTCTCTTGGTTGAATATAAGTGTAAGCAAACAATCCTAAGCATATATCAATTTAAGCACAAGTATATCAAGTAAGTAATGAATATGAACAATAAGAGCATGTAAGATATAAACACAAGTGAGAAATAGAGAGAGCAATCGCAAATACCGGAGATTTGTTTTGAGGTTCGAACACCCTTACTCTACGTCCCCGCCTTCAACACTATGAAGGATTTTCACTAGAATCAATCCCACCAGATCACTCGGTGCCGCAACACCTATAACGAGTTTACACTAGAACTCCTTGGACTCACTAGTCCCTCTCTTATTCCCGCAAGAACTACACACGCAAGCACACTAGCTTGCCGAGGCCGCACCTCTACAACGAGCTCCCATAAGAACCCGAAACAACACGAACCCGCAAGTTCGCCTCTTTAAATGCAAAGTTGAACACTTGGTGATCTAAACACTTTGATCACCTAAAAACACTCTCATAACAACTCTCCTATAGGATAGATATAGCAATGTAAAGCTCAAGTGTGTGTGAAAAAACTAAGATTGATTTGGTTATGAAAAACACAAGAAATCTCTTTTACAAAGCACTCTTGAAAAACTCTCCTTTTGATATGGAAGTATTTGGCTCTAAAACAAGTGGAGATAAATGCTTAGAAGTGTAGGAAAAACTATCTTGAAAACTCACTTAAAATTTTGTAGAAAACAGTCCAAGGGAACCCTAATATATAGGCTTCTAAATATGGCTGTTGGAGGCAACTTAGCAGGAAATCCTGCTGTCGGTCTGGATACAGAGAACAGGAGCTCTCTGCTGGTTGACCACCCGGTCGACTGGGGCCAGATCTAGAGAGTAAAACTCTCTGGCGGTCGATCGGACCTCCAGCCTAGCAAGGTCATGCACGTTTGTGCACATCGGTCGACCGTGCGGTCGACCGGCAGGAGGCCAGAACACAGGTTTTAGGGATTCAAAACTTGGTTTTTTTTCTTCAATAAAATTTCATAAATTTTACAAAAATAAGTTCATTGATATACTTTGATATACAAATATGTTTGATTAAAAATCAAAACATATTACAAACATTTTGAACTATTTCTGTAATATAAAAGTTTTGCCTTAAACAAAAACCTGTATTTTTCAAAACGATTTTTTCAAAACTTTTTCAAATACAAAAACAAGACATTTTAAACACTTTTAAAGCTTAATGTGTATGAATATGATCCACTACACATATATCATGAAATATCCATGTTTTTGACATTAAGCTCTAAAATAAGTTTTGATAAAACACATGTATATTTTGAATCTTAAAAATCAAAACAGTATTTTTCAAAATGAAAACCCTTTTAAGAAAACACATATAAATCTTATGTGTGAGTATATATGAATTTGAGCAATCCACTAACTAATCTATCCTTTACATTTTATCTAAAAATAAAATCTTGACACTTACAAACATGACACAAGTGTTCTTGGAAATCTTTTCTTGAAGGTCTTCTTCTCCTTCTTGACTTGGTCCAAACCTTAATCTAATGAGCTAGACTCCTCTTGAGTACTTGATGCAATCTTGATGCGCGAGCTCTTGAATCAACACGTGCTACTTTCAAAACTTTGACTTTAAATCCTTTGTTGAAGCTAAACACCCGCTAAGATCTTGATCAAATATCTAATACTAATTAAACACAAGATCATTAGTATTATAACTACATGAGTTAATCATCATCAAAACTAAAGTGATGGGCCTTCGGGCCAACAATCTCCTTCTTTTTGATGATGACAAAACTCATGGAGTTATATATGCATAGATTAAAGTTAAACTTCATAAAAGCTCCCCCTTAACTCATGCATAGCAATAAACAAATAGTATTCAATGAAGTGCATAAAACTAAACAAATATATATGCATAAATAAGGTGAGAGAAACATGCATAAATCAAAAATTCTTCTCCCCAAAAACTTTCACCCCCTTTTTGTATAAACTTTCAAAATTCTTCTCCCCCTTTTTGTATAAACATAAAATATAGACATGCATAAGCTCAATATATGCATAAACTCAATGCATATATAAACTTAAAATATTCTCCCCCCTTTTGTCAATCATCAACAAAGGATTAAAAAACAAGTCAACAATAAAGATATATATATATATATATATATATATATATATATATATATATATATATATATATATATATATATATGCGATATACATTCATGAAGAGGAAGACGGTAAGTTAGCTTTCCTCCATACATGCATTACATGAAGAAGGGATGATAAAATCCTAATTCACATAAAGCATAATATACAATACATAAGTGGAGATGTTAAGCCCCCCTATACACGTGTACCACATAAAGAAAAGATGTCAAGCTCTTCAATATAAGATACACTCAATATAAATTTATATATATAAGAGATGTTACCCCTTGCATATAGGCAATACATATCAAAACACTTTAAAATCACTTTAAAGAAAAATTTTGAATTTTTTTCAGTCAACAAATCAAATTTTGAGATACCACTTGTAAGTAAATAAAATTTTATCACAAAATTTTAAGATATCACAAAATTTTGATACCAATTGAAATTGAACATTTTTATACCAATTGAAATTGAAACATTTGTAAATTTTGATACCAATTAAAGTAAAATATTTTATATTTTGATACCAATTGAAATATATGGTAAATTTTGATACCAAATAAAAAGTAAAACATTTTTGAAACTAATTGAAATCGAAACCCAATTGAAATCGAAACATATTGATACCAATTGAAGTATATTGTAAATTTTGATATCAATTAAACAATAAAATATGAAGTATATTTTAATACCAATTGAAAATAATGCATAAGCTTATTAAAATACCAATTGAGATACCAATTGAAATCAAGATTTGAGTCAAACTTAGCATAAACATAATTTGTAACATGTACGGATATTGTAAATCAAGCAAAATTAAATCATATATATGTATAAAAATGAAAATACCAATTGAAATTGATATTATTTGAGATTTTGAGACATACATATATGGAAAACAAATATGAGCATATAGAATTCCATGAAAAACATGTGTATAACTCATACCTATCCATCCTATTTATGCACATGATAAAAATATTTTCAATAAGGCTCATAAGGCATGGTTGCTCATCCATCCACCCTTATAGGGTAGAAGTTTTCAAAAAATATAGTTTGTAAAATAGTTGTATTTTAAAAACACTACCAAATGAAGAATAAATAACTAGTTTAAAGTAGTTTTTGAAACTAGTTAAAAATCCTTTAAACATGAAAACAAAACATATATATCTCATGAATTATACTAAATACACAAAAGTTGACACTCAAAATCTATAAAACTCAAAAATATGCTCATGAAACAAAATCATGAGTAAACAAAAATAATGTGAGTGTACAAACGCTATGTGATTAGCATAATCATGAAAAATAGTCAATGAGGTTCAAAACAAACATATGAAAATCATGAAAATTTATTTTTCATTTAAAACAAGCTTCAAGGTATATGTATGATTTATCAAAACTAACAATATACATACATATCCTAAACACAAACGAGTCCATAATGTAATTTGCATGAAGGCAAGTGATTTAAGAATATACATGTATAGTTATTAGTTTTAAACAAGAATAACATATACATGAAGAAAAACATGCATAAGAATAGGGAAAACAAGTTAAAATGCACGAATCATCAAAACTAGGCTATACAGTACATCTAATGGGTACAAATGAGCAATTAAGTAGAAACATACAATAATCAAATGTGGCTCACTAGTTGTACGCGTATATGCACAAGTTTTAATGAAAATATACATTTAAACATGTAATTAAAACATGAGATGCAAAACCATAAACAAACATGATTATTAAGGTAAATGCACATGTTTTTAGAGTAATGATATACACAATAGTTAAACTATAGTGAGAACACAAAATATAGATCCATATGAACATGGGTGTATCTCAATTACCATACGTGTATGTCATAAGTCTAAATAGCATGGAATTTAATAATAATCATGAAAAACATGCTAAAAATTAATAATCTAAATGCATGTAAAAAAATAAAGAGTTAGAGATAGTTACCAAAACCGTTAGGGCACCTCTCTATATCTCCAAATCATGGTGGTCCTCCCACCAAACCTCCTTGATAGTGATGCATCAATTTGTATGTCCGCCTAGCCCATGTATCCACCGCCAAGGCACCAATTTTTTCACGTCATGTGAGAGTCCACACCTACATCAAATAGAAGAGGTGGGGACTTTGCTACCCATTTTCTTTTGGGTCTACAGGGGTTAGCATTATTTGAAACCCAAATATTTTTATGAGCAAAATTAATATGATTTATCTTATTAAAATAAAACTTTGCTAAATGGCCTTTGCGGCCGAAATGTGTACATTTGTATACTCTAGTATGTACATGAGAATGAGTGCGATCATGATATGCAAAGTGTGCATATGTGTGCCATGGGTGATGTGCATGTACATGTGGAGCGTGTTTCTTTTAAAACAAGGTTTCTAATCTATTATGATTAAATACACAATTGCTCAAAGTTGAGCTCAAATAATATATTCAAAGTATTTCCTTCACAAAGATCATTTAATTTAGATGTCAAGGAAATATTATCCTTTTTCAACATACCATTTTCTTTTGAAATACATGCAAATTTATTTTTAAGAGAGTCATTTTCTTTTAATAAAGAAGTGTTGTTCTTTTTAATTTATTATTATCCTTTTTAAGTAAATCATATTTTTCAAGAAGTTGTTGACAAAATGAAACAAGTTCATCATAAGACATGTCAATCCTCATCTAACTCAGATTCAGAGTTTACCTCAAGGGGATTATCCCCTTGGACCATATAGCACAAGTTGGAAGCATCACTTACATCATCCGAGTCACTCCCCGTATAATATTGCTTTTGTTCGTCAAGGGAGATTATAATGTTCCATACTATAAAAGCCGAATCAAAATTAGCAACCCTAGATAAATATTCATCATTTTGGGTACTTTTTAATGCATGGATGGCTTTTGCATTAGCCTCAAAATTTTTGTCATTTAAACAATATGAATTTTTAATAGTGGTAAAATAAACATGAATACCTAGGACTTTGAGGTACATTGACATCTTAACCTTCCAAGTTTGGATGTTAAGAATATCAAATATGGGAGGTGACATGAAATCCATGTGTGTGTATAAATATCGTGATTAGCTAAAAAAAAGAATCTTTAACTCTAGGTTCTTAGACCCAAATCAAGAGCACCAAGCTCTGGTACCAATTGAAATCACCTAGAGGGGGGTGAATAGGTGACTAGCTAATCTATTGATGAATTAATGCGGAATTAAAACTATTTAAGCAAACTAAAAACTATTATGCTAAACACACCACGTATAACACAAGAGTGTAACTGAATTCCCGGTGAAGGGCTCTGGATTATCTCATCAAGATTCCTCTAGATAAGAGTTGAGGCGCCGCTATGGCTCTCTTGGTTGAATACAAGTGTGAGCAAACAACTTCAAGCATATATCAATTTAAGCACAAGTATATCAAGCAAATAATGAATATGAACAATAAGAGCATGCGAGATATAAACATAAGTGAGAGATAGAGACAGAGACAGAGCAATCGCAAACACGGGAGATTTGTTTCGAGGTTTGAGTACCCTTGCTCTACGTCCCCGTCTTCAAAACTATGAAGAATTTTCACTAGAATCGATCTCACCGGATCACTCGGTGCCGCAACACCTATAACGAGTTCACACTAGAACTCCTTAGGCTCACTAGTCCCTCACTTGTTCCCGCAAGAACCACACACGTAAGCACACTAATTTGCCGAGGCTGCACCTCTACACTGAGCTCTCACAAGAACCCGAAACAACACAAACCCGCAAGTTCACCTCCTCAATATACAAAGTTGAACACTTGGTAATCTAAATACTTTGATCATTTAAAAACACTCTCACAACAACTCTCCTATAGGATAGATATAGCAATGTAAAGCTCAAGTGTATGTGAGAAAATTAGGATTGATTTGGTGGTGAAAAACTCAAGAAATCTTTTTTACAAAATACACTTGAAAAACTTTCCTTTTGATTTGGAAGTATTTGGCTCTAAAACAAATGGAGATAAACACTTAGAAGTGTAGGAAAAACTATCTTGAAACCCACTTAAATCTTGCAAAAAATACTCCAAGGGAACCCCAATATATAGGCTCCCAAAATATGGCCATTGGGGGCCAACTCTGCAGGAAATCCTGCTGTCGGTCTGGATACAAAGAACAGGAGCTTTCTGCCGGTCGACCGCCAGGTCAACCGGGGCCAGATCCAGAGAGCAGAACTCTCTGGCAGTCGACCAGGTCGGTCGACCGGTCCTCCAGCCAAACAAGGCCGTGCACGTTTGTGCACGTCGGTCGACCGCCCGGTTGACCGACCTCTGGCTCGGTCGACCGTGCAGTCGACTGGCAGAAGGCCAGAACACAGATTTTAGGGATTCAAAACTTGGTCTTTTTATCTTCAATAAAATCCCATAAATTCTCATAAATTCTATAAAATAAGTTCATTGATATACTTTGATATACAAGCCTATTTGATTAAAGATCAAAACATATTACAAACATTTTGAATTATTTTTGTAATATAGAAGTTTTACCTTAAACGAAAACCTATATTTTTCAAAAACGATTTTTTCAAAAGTTTTTCAAATACAAAAATAAGATATTCTAAACACTTTTGAAGCTTAGTATGTATGGATATGATCTATTACACATATATGATGAAATATCTATATTTTTGACATTAAACCCTAAAATAAGTTTTGATAAAACACATGTATATTTTGAATCTTAAAAACCAAAACAGTATTTTCCAAAATGAAAACTTTTTTTTAAGAAAACACATATAAATTTTATGTGTGAGTGTATATGAACTTGAGCAATCCACCAACTAATCTATCCTTTATATTTTATTTAAAAATAAAATCTTGACACTTACAAATATGACACAAGTCTTCTTGGAAACCTTTTCTTGAAGGTCTTTTTCTCCTTCTTGACTTGGTCCAAACTTTGATCCAATGAGTTAGACTCC
This sequence comes from Agave tequilana, assembly GCA_038442645.1. Classification (NCBI taxonomy): domain Eukaryota; kingdom Viridiplantae; phylum Streptophyta; class Magnoliopsida; order Asparagales; family Asparagaceae; genus Agave; species Agave tequilana. The sequence goes on from JAVJIF010021487.1 coordinate 17,228, forward strand.
TCTTGAGTACTTGATGCAATCTTGATGTGCGAGCTCTTAAATCAATATGTGCTAGCTCCAAAATTTTGACTTTAATCCTTTGTTGAAGCTAAACACCAACTAAGATTTTGATCAAATATCTAAAACTAATTAAACACAAGATCATTAGTACTATAAATACATGAGTTAATCATCATCAAAACTAGAGTGATGGGCTTTCTGGCCAACAGTGTTTCCTCTTCCTTTTGCCTTTGGTGTTGTATTTATAGGAGATGATGAAGTGGTAAAGTTGTTTGGAGATAAGAGCAAAGACGCTGACCTAACAGCCAACCTCTGGCGACAGAAACGCGGCCAAAGCCGCGGATCCACAAGTTGGATCTGGTCGTTGGGCCAGATCCTGAACGCGTGGATTTTCCTCTTCTGTTATCCTTTGATTTTCAAGTAGGATTTGTATTTTCCTCTCTGGATCTTCATGATATATGTTCCAATCCTTAATTGTGGATTTAGATCAAATTAAATTCGAATTAAATGGGCTTTTGTGGACCCAATTCTTCTCCTTCTCCATTAAATAAAAACATGGACACCATTAAACAAAAAGAATATTAAATAGCTAAGTTTATTACAAAATGTGAGAATGCGACAATAAATATATAATATTAGCGAACAATCAATGCTCTTACAATAATGCTCATAATTTATTGAAGATTATCAAACTAGCCTCTTAATGTGCTAGATGGCCATAATGGCTCGAACCAACCATGGGCACAATAACCCTTCTCAACGTCTAAATTTACTTAAATCTTCTACATATTCCACTTAGTAGCAGCATCTATGGATACATAAATCTCTAGATATATTAATTCTTTGAATTTCACAAACATTCATCTGATTCATACTCTAGCATACATGGATCTGATTTGGTGACGACCCTCTTGCAGTATATTTATGTGAAGTATTTAGCAGTGAAGTCTTGGCATGTACCTTTATGATTTTCTAAGGAATATATAAGAATGTAACATAAATCTCTAGCATTAATATGTAAATCTCTAGGGACATTAATTCATTGAAGTTCATGAATGTTCATCTGAACCATACTCTAGTGTACATGGAATTGATTTGATGCTAACCCTCTCCTTAGTCATTTTGGCAATAAAAAGAATAATGCATTTATTTTCCAATATTTGGTGGTGTCTTGGAAAGATGCACTTGTGATTCACTAATGCATATAAACATATAGGGAATATATGAAAGTGGGCACTGTGGCGGAGTCAGGGTCATAGTTAAAATGATCCTTTCAACCCCTGAGGATGACGCTGAGCTGTAAACATGGGGTTTTCATTGCAAAACCACCAACTTGAGGTTCAGGATCAGATCCCTATGATTTTACAAGCACGAGGTATTGGTTCTTTTAGTTTCCACAATCATAGTTCAAAGTCGCGGTCTCGGCCGTCGACTCGGCTGGCATCGAGATGGATCGGTCTCGACGACTCGGATTAGACTCGGATGATACGCGCAAAACGCTATATAGAAAGTTCAAAAAATTATAAAAAATCATGATAAATCGTAAAAAGATGTAGACATTAAAATTCATGTATCACATATTCAACACATATCACCTAGAACACAAAACACTAAATTAAATTAAGCTAAACTAAACTAGTTTATACTAAATTAAACTAAATTAAATTAATTACCTAACTTCAATAAAATTATTAAATTTCCTAACCTAAATAAAATCACAAAATTATATTATATTAAATTAAATTAAATAAGCTTAAACTAATTTAAATTAAATTAAACTAAATTAAATAGAGAGACTAAGGGGGAGAGAGGAACAGAAGAGAGAGAAAGAGAGAGAAGGAGAGAGAACAGAAGGAGAGGACAGAGAGACTGAGGGGGAGAGAAAGAACAGAGGGAGACAGACAGAAGGAGAGAGAGACGGAGAGGGGGAGAGATTAATGGAGAGAGAGGGAAAGGAGAAGGCAGAGAGACTAAGGGGGAGAGAGAGGGACAGAGGGAAAGGGACAGAGAGGGGGGAGAGAGAGAGAGGATAGAGAGACTAAGGGGGAGAAAGAGGGCGAGAGGGAGAGGAACAGAGGGTGAGAGAGAGATGGAGAGAGAAGAAGAGAGAACAAAGGGGGAGAGAGTACAGATAGACAGAGGGGGAGAGAGACCGGGGGGAGAGATCGACCGAGAAAGGAGAGAAAGAGAAGACAGAGAGACTGAGAGGGAAAGAGAGGGAAAGAGGGAGAGGGACAGAGGGAGAGAGAGATTGAGAGGGAGAAAGATCGATGGAGAGAAGGGGAGAGAGAGAAGACAGAGACACTGAGGGGGAGAGAGAGCTCAGAGGGAGAGAGGGAGTACCGGCGGAGCAACAGCGAAGGCTCTCCTCAGTCGGCGACAGGAGATCTGGAGGAGGGGTTAGTTTTCTATTTTTTCGCCCTTTTTTATTATTATAGGCGATAACTCACGGGCCTCATTGAGCAGAGCCGAGTCGAACCTGGATCGGTTGCGACTCAGATCCAACTCGCCCGATCCGGGTTCGACTCGGATCTGCTCAATGACTCGGGCATCTGAGTCATCTCGAACCACGCCGAGTCGGATCAGCTAGGCCGAGATTGTGAACACTGTCCACAATAGCTTAAATCAATGGCGGAGCTAGGATTTTAAAGACGGGGGCACAAAATATATAATGCTAAATTTTAGGTTGATTAACACTTTCTCTTGTACTTCGACTCTTAGTATGTTTCGATTTTTTTATAAGAAATTTGCTCATTGCTCTTTAACATTTCAATTAACCTATAAAACTAAATATAAAAGCAAGCAATTCAAATAAATATTAAACACAACACACAAAACACAAGAAAGACTCATTGGTGCAGTGGATGTCTCAACCTAACATGGCAGTCTAAGATCAATGATGTTAAGTAAATCATCAACCATAACTAGCAATTTAGTTTGATTGTCCAACAAAAATTATAAAACGAGTTCCTAGTAATAACTAAAGGTCAACAAATATCTGAAACTGCAACCTCAATTCAAAACATCCAATGTGGAACTAAAAGACTACAAGGCTAAATAAAATAAAAGAAAAAAGACATAGTAGCATCAAAAGAAAATACAGACTCGAATCAAATTCTCAAACGGAATTATGTCCCCATCATTTTCGCCGGGTGGGAAGAGCTCGACCCCGTCGAGTATACATGAAGTGGTCGTGGCTTGACACTAAATCTGGATCTAAAGCTACTATTGACAAGCCGATTCTCAAGTACTCGTTTTATACTGTTGACTTGTTGATGCTTGTGATTCATAGTTGTTGATCCGGATGACTTGTGCTTGTTGATGTCTGATATTGCTATGGTATTGATTTACTGTCTTGATGTTGTTGTTATTGCATTTGTGTTGCAGTGCAATTGAAGATCAGTCGACTTACAACAGACCACCAGCAAACTTGATTTCAAAATCATAGGAAATGGCGGCAGCCAAAGGTAGCACCGCATCAAATGAAGTGAAAGACGATGGCAGAGGCTGGTTGTTCTGCTGCAGTGGAAATGGTGCTTTTCAGCGTCAGTTACGGCTGAGAGAGATGGCCAGTGAGAGGACATGGATTTTGACTGGAAAAAGAGAAGAGGGAAAAGAAAAAGGGGCTTTCTTTCTTTCTTTTTAATATTTTGGCTGTGATTTTGTTACTAAAGATTTGAGATTATGGCTGAGGGATTGATTTGGAGTTGAGATTTTGAATTGTAGTTGGGACTTGAGATGTGTATGATAAGATAAAAGATAATGAGGAGATTGAAAAAAATTATAATTTTTTTCTTTTTAAAAAATTATGAAAAATGAATGAGATTATTTGACAAAAGAGATGAAAATAATAAAATAATGAATAATTCAAATAAAATTACTGACTTCACATCAAGAATTTTTCATAAGAAACTTGTATTATAATTTAAATTTCATCACTCATTATTTTCCTAATCATACTTTGATACTATATTAATGTGAAACGAAAAAGTGAGATTTAAGAATTTTGAAAAAAGAAGACAAGAAATTACCTAAAAGATAAATAAAAAAGCCTTCTACCTTCCCGAACCTCATGTCGCTTCGAGCGTTTTAAATATCGGATATCGTCGATACATTAGTTGGTAAAATTATGTATCGGATACCAGATATCAGGTGATATATCATGACATGGTACTAAATACCGGTTGATAAATCAATAGTAAATACATATAAGTCATTATTAAAAGAAATAAGTTATTATCCAAACATCATATAAAAACATCATTCAAATATAGTAATGAACATAGAATAAAATAAAACAATCTCTAAGTAAAAAATAATAATTATTATCCAAATAAGTTACTATAAGGGTCGATATATTGAATATTTCATCTCGGATATCGGCTGATATATCTGTCAATATCGGTTCAAAACGATATCCGATAAATTTTTTCACTCATTGTTTCGTTTTGAATAAAATACCAATATCTCAGGTGATATATCTGTATATCGGCCGATATTTAAAACAATGGCCGCTTCACGCCGCACATTCATCGATCTTAACCTCGCGTAGCTTTATATCTCAAGCTCAATTTAAGCTTCACAGTTAGAGTTTCACACCCTACTATGGGTGGCACGCCCCTCAAGAGAAAACAGCTCAAATATTTTTTTCTCAAAATTCTAATCTGCATTTATTGAAAGCAATAGAGTCTTTAAATAAACTTACAAGACTGTGACTTCTCTCCATATATCTGATGTGGGACGTCTACAAGGCTAAATAAAATAAAAGGAAAAAGACAATCTAGACTCAAAAAAAAAAAAAAAAAATACAAACTTGAATCAAATTCTCAAATGACGTCAGATATACTTTTGGCATTTACATGTGAATTTAAAGATTGTTGTTCTTATTGTTTATTTAAAAAATTAGATTTGCAAACTTTCATAGAGTAAGGAAGAGTGAGAGCGGAAAAACTGATCCACTTCGATCTACAAAACTTCCAGAGGATGAGAAAGGATCTCAACATTCTCAAAGTTCACCGTACCAAAATTGTAAGGAAGCACTAGACAATGGATATTCTTGAAAGAAGTTGCACTCCAGAGGCTCCATGGTGATGGCAGTCTACAAGTCCCGTAAAGTCTCCTACAGAAAATTATCTATGTATATAGGTAAGCCTAGGCTCCAAAGCTGGTCTACTGTCTTCTTTTGCATTATGAGTAAAACAACAAATGTGATCCTTCTTATATGACACACGTGTAAACAAACTCAACGTTGACAGAGGGTATCAAATTTAGATTAAATGTATAGCTACTTTTTTTTTTCTTTGTTTCTTTTACATTTTTATCGGAAATTTTTTGCAATAAGCAAAAAGAATAAGCAAAGATGACAGCCAGGAATTGAACGCAAGTTAGTTACGTAGAATTGACAATTCCACAGTTGCTAGTCAATTTATGTTATTTGGTATGCATATGTTGTCAATTGAATTTCAATTCTTGTTGTGTGGTTAGATGCATTTGGAATTTGGAATACAAATGTATCTATGTAAACAATAGGGCCGTCTAGAAAAGTTGATAGAGAAAAGAACTTAATATGATCTTTGGACCAAGACCTACTCTCAAGGTTCAAAGTCTAAGACCCATGTGTTTGTGTTTGATTTTTTGCTATGGATTCCTCAAGTCTTTTTTTTATCCTTGTTTACAGGACAATAACATGGTATCCAATGAAATTAGCCTCTTGTTACATCATTTTGAGAAACTCTAACATCTTCAAGAGTAGCATTTGTCAGTTATTTTTGAGATATCTTTTGTGCTAATTTTTGCAGGGGTTTTGTTTTAAAAAATCTTGTTTTAAAATTTAATTTAAAAAAAAAACCTCTTTAAAATTTAATTATCAAAATCGACCTCTGACATGTCACATCGGCGCCACCTAAGTGATGAGTGGTTTCGCCTCGCCTACATGTCGCTGAGCTGTCACGGGGTGGTGATTTTTTTTGTCTTGATTTGACGTACTTAGACGTAAAAATTGAAATAATTTTAAGTCCGGGCTTGATAAGCCCGGACCTAATTTTAAAAATAAAACCTTTAGATTGCAAACCGGAGCTAATTTTGAAAACAAATCTTCCCTTCCCTGTCTTCTTCTTTCTCTAGTTTCTTCTTCCTTTGTCGCGTGCCTCTCCGCCTTCTATAACTCCATTATCCATCTCAGAGCATGGCGGTTCTTCCAAATTGCCCTCTTACACCAAATGCATGCTCTCCTCTTCAACCAGCACAGCCCCAACCTGCCCTCTATTTTGTTGAGCAACAATCAACCTATCATTCTCTTAGATCAGTCAGAAATCATCAGAAAGAATCACAAATCCCAAAATTCAATCAAATCCTCAAACAAAAGAACATTAATTTGCCGAACAACCCACCGAAAAAAGCCCCAACCTTGACAGCAAAATTGAACCAATCGGCAACACCAACAGCTGAAATCCCTAGAAATCCATCAAGCCCATGCGGCCAAATCAACACAGGCGCCTATGAAACAAGAGAAATTCAACAAAGAACAAGAAACCCATTTGAGATTACCATCTAAAATTACATAAAAATGCTGAAAGTAGAGATTTTGATGATCATTTACACCATGATCATGTCAGCAGAAAAGGAGAACAACAATAAGAGACTGAAAAGATCAGTCTCTCTCTCTGATCTGGGATTGGCAACCCGGATCAAAAATAGCGAGAAATTTATATCTGGGTTTGGCGAGTCCAGACGTAAATTTTGTTGGAAAATATGAAGAATTAAAAGTGAATCTTTGACTTGAATTACGGCGAGATCTGTTAATAGAATCAATTAGATAATGGTTGGAGTTTGTTCTCCTTCCATTGGGGATGAACATGATATATTCACATGTTCAATTCCGACTTCGAATGAACGAAATATTCAAGTCTAAAGTTAGCCTAATTCAAAAGCCAAAAAGGGACTAAAGGTAGCTAAAACATTTACTCCCACATTGACCATGAGATGGAAGTTTGAAGTGTTTAAATAGAAAAAAATGGGAACAAATAGTGTGCCCTTTGGGTACTTGGAGTTTTTGCACGCGATTAGGGGATACCATGCTCGCGCACGCGCCGGCGACTGGCCGGTGCCGGAGCCGGGCTCGGGCTCGGGTTCACTACCCTGTCCGGTTCTTTTTGAACCGGGTCTCACGGGTATGGATTACAACGGATCGTACCCGCTCCGCCATCTGGATCCGAACTGACTCAGCGGAACGGCTGACAGAAAAACCGTTGCAAACAGTTGGGCGGTTTCTGTCTTCAAATGGATTTACCCCTCTTGGAGCTGTCTTCAGATGGATTTACCCTTCCCGGAGCACTATAAATAGCGCTCCTTTTCTCTCATTTCATACACAGACAAAAACAGAAACAAAAATCAGTACAGAAAAGGAAAACAAGTGTCTTCCTCTGCATTCTGAAGTGGGACTTCTGCAACTCAGATTTAGAAGTGACTTCCAACAGAAAGTGGGAATTCTGCAGCTCGGATTCCTATGTGACTTCCAACAGATTCATTCTGAATGAAGGCTCAGAAATTCAACAGATTCTTTAATAGAATTGTTGTCTGAATCTGTGACTTTTAAAGAAGAATATTCTTCTATCTCCCTCCTTTCTCTAAAAAACAAATATTCTCTCTGAAATTTGTCTTGGTCCGGCTCCTTTGATAATCTTGTGAAGGTACTGGTTAACTACGTTTGACCGTACGGTGATTTGGTAGTGCTATCCAAATATCATGAAGAAATATTGTATCTTGGGATACCAGCGTCCAGTAACCTGTTAGCACTGTAGCGGGGGATGTAATTGTCTTAAGGAGATTCGCTACAAACGTACCTCACTCCAAGTACTGTATAAGTGAATTAATTTTTGTTATATAGGGGTTATACTGATATTCAGTATATTGAGACTGACTTATACCAGTCTCATTGGTGTTTAACTAAGGAAGGTAATTGAAAGGTGGCTCTGTAATTAAGTAATATTCTATTGAACGAAAAACCTCTCACCTGATATTCACCGACCTGGCCAATTAGATCTGTAATATTGATTAGTTGTCAGATTAATCCTAGTATCTAACAATCTTAAGACAATTATAGTTGAAATTTCTTACTTCTATTCTGCTTGAACTTGCAGAAAATGTCTGAGACTAATCAAGACAGCTTAAGTAAGACACCAAACATGCAGATTCAAACTTTGATGTCTGCTCCACTTCCTAACCTGAAGCCGGAGAAGCCAGAAAAATTTAATGGCACAGAATTCAAGAGGTGGCAACAGAAAATGCTCTTCTACTTGACCACTCTACATCTGGCCAAATTCCTGCAAGAGGATCCACCAGAACTCAGAACTGATCGGGACTCAGTCCTTGCAGCAATGTATGGACTCAAGGTGCCTTCCTTTGTCGAAGCTATATTTTGAATGGACTGGATGACTCTCTTTATAATGTCTACAGTCCTATCACAAGACAAAGAAGTTATGGGCCAGTCTTGATATGAAGTACAAGACTGAGGATGCCGGTACCAAGAAGTTTGTCGTAGGACGATTTTTGGAGTACAAAATGGTAGACAACAAGACTGTGATCATTCAGGTGTAAGAGTTCCAACTTATCTTGCACGAGATAGAGACTGAAAGTATGAATCTACCTGAAACTTTTCAGGTTGCTACTATTATAGAGAAACTCCCACCTGCGTGGAAAGATTTCAAGAACTACCTGAAGCACAAGCGCAAGGAGCTGAAGTTGGAAGATCTCATTGTGAGGCTTCGAATTGAGGAGGATAACCGAAAGTCCGAGAAAAGGAGCAGTAAGAACTCCTATGAAGCCAAGGCCAATGTGATTGAAAACTCAAAGGGGAAAGCGTCTACTTTCAAAGGCTTAAAGTGGAAGAAGACTGCCCAAGGGTACAAAGGCAAAGTCCAAGAAGGCAAGAACATGCACTTCAAGGGAACTTTCTATATCTGCAACAAAGAGGGCATAAGGCGAATGAATGTCGCAGCCGTCTCAAAAAAATAAGAAGAACCATCCACAGGTAAACCTGACGACCATACGTCGGCAAGCCTTTCAGTTTTGGTGTCAGAAGTGAATCTGACGACCAACAATAAGGATCGGTGGGTAGACACTAGGGCTACTCGGCACATCTGCTCTGAGAAATTATTATTCTTTGAATATCAAAAACTAAAGCAAGATGAGCAACTCTTCATGGGAATCTCAGCCATCTCCAAGATTGAGGGAAAAGGAAAGGTCATCCTGAAGTGGACATCTGGGAAAGAGGTTAGTCTAAACGATGTGCTACATATTCCAAATATCCGCAATAATCTGAACTCTGGATCAATACTTAGTAAGAAAGGATTTAGAATAGTTTTTGAATCAGATAAATTTATACTTACTAAGGGTGGGATGTATGTGGGAAAGAGTTATCTTGTTGATGGACTTTTTAAAGCCAATGTTGCAGTGGTGGACAAAAAGTTCGTGTATTTGTACCATAAGCTTATAAATAAAGAAAAATCTTCTGTTTATTTGCTTGAGTCTCCTATTTTATGGCATGCTAGATTAAAGCATGTAAATTACAAGTCTTTAAAAAACTTGTCTAATCTAGAATATATTCCTAAACTCAACTTGGAAGAAATTCGCAAGTGTGAGATTTGTATTGAGGCCAAGTTCGCGAAAAATTCATTTCACACAATTGATCGAAATACAGAACCTTTAAGGTTAGTTCATAGCGATCTGTGTGACTTAAAGTTTATGCCAACTAGAGGCGGGAAAAAGTATTTTATTACTTTTATTGATGACTGTATAAGATACTGTTATGTGTATCTTCTAAACAGTAAGGATGAGGCGATGAATATGTTTATAACATATAAAGCCGAAGTTGAGAATCAACTCAATAAGAATATCAAGATTCTAAAATCCGATCGAGGAGAAGAATATGAATCAAATGATTTAGTGAGTTATGTGCTAAATTTGGTATACTCTATCAAACTACAGCACCGTATACTCCTCAGAAAAATGGAATTGTTGAACGGAAGAACAAAACTTTGAAGGAGATGGTTAATTCCATGCTCGTAAGTTCTGGAGCTCCGCAGAACTTGTGGGGAGAAGCTCTGTTAACTGCAAATTATATTCTAAACAGAGAACTCCACAAGAAACTTGGTCTTATACCATTTGAGTTATGGCATGGAAGGACGCCTTCGTACCATTACCTTAAAATGTAGGGGTGCCTTGCAAAGGTACTAGCACCATTATCTAAAAAGACTAAGTTGGGAGCAAGAATTATGGACTGCATATTCATAGGCTATGCCTTAAATAGTAGTGCCTACAGATTTCTGCTTCATAAATCAGAAATATCAGATATTCATGTAAACATGATTATCAAATCTAGAGATGTTGTGTTCTTTGAAAATATTTTTCCATACAAACGGGAAACATATAAGACTTATGGGAAAAGAGCACATAAGATGGCATTCAGGGATGAAAGCCCCGAGGAACCAATTGTTAATGCGGAAATTGAACCAAGAAGAAGTCAGAGATCTAGAATCTCAAAATCTTTTGATCCAGATTTCATAGAAAATGCTATTGAAAGCGAGCCTCAAACATTTAAAAAGGTTATGTCTATCCCAGAAGCACAAATTTGGAAAGAAGTTATAAACAGCGAAATAGAATCCATACTAAGTAATCATACTTGAAAATTGATAAATTTGCCTCCTGACAGTAAACCAATTGGGTGTAAGTGAATTTCAAAAGAAAATTAAAATCTGATAGATCTATCGATAAGTATAAGGGTAGATTAGTAGCTAAGGGATATCGACAAAAGGAAGGACTTGACTACTTCGATACTTATTCACAAGTAACAAGAATAACCTCCATTCGAATGTTGATTGCATTACAGTATTGCATAACTTAGATATCTATCAAATGGATATCAAGACTGCATTCTTAAATGGTGAATTAAATGAAGAAATATATATGAAGCAACCTGAAGGATTTATAGTCAAGGGCCAAGAGCACAAAGTGTAAAGCAAGCTCCAAAACAATGGCATGAGAAATTCGATAATGTTATGATCAAAGATGGATTCACTGTCAATGAATGCGATAAGTGTGTTTACACTAAAATAGTTAAAAATGTATGTATCATTGTTTGTCTTTATGTAGACAATATGTTAATACTTGGGACTAATATTATAATTATTAAGTCCACTAAAAGAACGTTATCCAACAGTTTTGACATGAAAGATCTAGGGGTTGCTCACAAGAACACCAGATGGAATCAGTCTATCTCAATCTCACTACGTGGATAAGATGATAAAAAGATTCAAGGATAATGGGATAAAGGAGAATATAATCCTTGTTGGTCCCGAGATGATGCCAAATGTAGGATCTAAAATATACGTCAACACTCAAATAAAGATATTAGCGTTAAATATAAAGAACTTGCAAGTAAGGAAATTAAATCACAGAAAAGATAACAAACGCAAACACAAGTAATTTATCCTGCTTCGGTACTTGTGACCTACATCCAGTCCCAAGCCACCCGCTTGAGATTTTCCTTTAACCTTTGATTTTGTACACCCAAAATCAACACCTTGTATACCACTTAATAAATCTCCTTTGCCAAATGTATACAACTCTTCTTATAAACCAAGAAGATGACAACACCTTTTACAACCTCTCTTCAACTCGAAGACGCTCTTGTATAATGCTTCTCTTTGAGTGATCACAAACAATCCTATAAGCCTTGAATCTGTATGTGATCGTGAACAAGGGCTCTTATAGGTGAACTCTCAGAAATCTTCACTATAGAGTAGGAATTTGAATGAAGAACTGAAAGTGAAAACAATTTTCTGAAAAACAGATTTTTTAACAGAGTTTTTGGGCAGAAAACTATTGATATGAATTGGTATTTTTAGCCTAGGACAACATCCCTATGTATAGCTGAAATCTATGGTCAGTTAGGGTAGTTATCAGGTCAATTTTGAATATTGAAACGTTGGATAAAATACCAGAAAATAGAAATTATCCAATAGTCAGAAACTGCCATTAGTTGACTAGGGGTTGGGGGTTAGTCGACTAGGGTAGGCAATTTAGACAGGGTTAGTCAACTAATAAAGGGGCCAAGTCGACTAGGGCATGATTGAAACAAAAGGTAACTTTCTGAAAACTAAAACTAGTCGACCAGAACAATATGATTAGTCGACCAGCTCATGTGTTAGTCGACTATAAGGACTGTCAAGTCGACTAATAGTGCATGCAGGTTAGAAAAAGAAAGTTGGTATCTTTGCAGGACAAAAGTTAGTCGACTATAAAAGTTATTAAGTCGACTATAGGTGGTCTTAGTCGACTAGGCATGATTATAAGTCGACTAATAGACTAATGATGTGTATGTGTGTTTCAAGGCTTTTAACATTCTAATAAATATTACAATACACATCCATAGCCACTCTCTTTGGGAAGTCTTGAGCATGTAGAACTCTTGTATAGGCTTGTCAAATAGAGTTCCAATAATATGGCTTCACAAATATATCATCAAAATCAAGTTCCAGCAATCATTTTATCCCATACATCAACTTTCATAAGAATACAGGAACTGGAGTACGCCAGTTGGAGTATTCTCAGATTATCGAAAGTCTAATGTATTTAATGAACTGTACTAGACCCGATATTGCTTACGCTGTAAGCAAGTTAAGCAGATACACTAGTAACCCTATTGATGATCATTGGACTGCTCTACTACGAGTATTAGGTTACATATCACATACCAAGGAATATGCCTTGAGATATGGAATCCACCTGTACTTGAAGGATACAGTAATGCTAATTGGATTGCAAATTCTGAGGAATTAAAATCAACTAGCGGATACGTATTTACTCTAGGAGGAGCAGCGGTATCTTGAAAATCTTTCAAACAAACATGTATTACCCGTTTCACTATGGAATCAGAATTCGTAGCCTTAGATGAGGCCAGAGAAGAAGCAGAATGGCTTCAACAATTTTTGAAAGATATACCATTATGGTAAAAGCCAGTGCCTGCTATATGCATACACTGCGATAATCAAACAACTATATCTAGGACACAAAATTTTATATACAATGGTAAGTCTAGACATATTCGTCATAAATATAATACCATTAAGCAGTTGCTCTCAAATGAAATTATCTCTATTGACTTTATTTCGTTAAAAGATAATTTAGCGGATCCGCTTACCAAAGGTTTAAGTGGAGAGCGTATAAACAACGCATCGAGGGGAATGGGTCTAAAAGCATAACCTTACCGAGTCAGCTTAATGAAAATCTCACTTAGCAACTGGAGATTCCACGGACTAAGTTCAAGAGGAAAAACTAGTTATGATTGACTCAACAAGTAAGCACTTAGGAGCTTGACTCCAATCAATTCCTAAGATACACACAAGTGCTCTCTACAAGTAGATTAAGGATAAGCTTAACGCTTTTAATGATGCCTATATCTTGTTATTAAACAAGTGAAGTAGAGCAGACTACTCTTAATAGGATAATCATCTATATGAGTATATAGTTGGGTCGGCTCTTTGGAAATTTCTATGGAGGCTGTTATTCCCTAAAGATACTCTCTAAAACTAAGAATATCCAAGACCAAAATAGACACAACCGAGAAGCAAAGTTGATTTGAAAAGTTACTGTGTGAAGCTTGTTGACGTGGCTTACACTAACGGCTAACAGTTCAAGATCTAGTTCACTGATTAGCCAGTAAGTCCAATAAAGCTTTCGCTATGGAAGGTTTAAGACCTACTTCACCTATCCTGATGCAGTTTCTTTTCTAAAGTACCTTTCACTATAGAGTCAGTCTCTTTGTGTGTCAGTTCCTTAAATCTCCATTCATTGTGGGGATTGTTGGAAAATATGAAGAATTAAAAGTGAATCTTTAAGTTGAATTACGGCGAGATCCGTTGATAGAATCAATTGGATAATGGTTGGAATATGTTCTCCTTCCATTGGGGATGAACGTGGTATATTCACATGTTCAGTTCTGACTTCGAATGAATGAGATATTCAAGTCTAAAGTTTGTCTAATTCAAAAGCCAAAAGAGGACAAAAGGTAGCTAAAAGCATTTAGTCCCACATTGGCCATGGGATGAAAGTTTGAAGTGTTTAAATAAAGAAAAATAGGAACAAAGAGTGTGCCCTTTGGGGACTTAGCGTTTTCGCGTGCCAATAGGGGGATACCATGCCCGCGCGCGCACCACCGGCAGCGGCGGCGGCTAGTCGGCTGGCGCCGGGTCGGGTTCGGGTTCGGGTTCCCTCCTTGGTTCGGTTCTTTTTGAACCGGGTTTCACGGGTATGGATTACAGCGGATCGTACCCGCTCCGCCATCCGGATCCGAACCGACTCAGCGCAACGGCTGACAGAAAAACCGCCGCGAACAGTTAGGCAGTTTCTGTCTGAAACGAACCGTTGCAACGGTTCAGCCCGAACTGTTGCAACGGTTCACACCGAACCGTTGTAACCGTTCGGTCAGGTTCGGACGAATTTACCTCCTCCCAGAGCGCTATAAATAGCGCTCCTTTTCTCTCATTTCATACACAGACAAAACATAGAAACAAAATCAATACAGAAAAGGAAAACAAGTTCCTTCCTCTGCATTCTAAAGTGGGATTTCTGCAACTCAGATTCAGAAGTGACTTCCAACATGAAGTGGGGATTCTGCAACTTGGATTCTTAAGTGACTTCCAACAGATTCATTCTGAAAGAAGGCTCAGAAAATTCAACAGATTCTTTAATAGAATTGTTGTCTGAATCTGTGACTTCCAAAGAAGAATATTCTTCTATCTCACTCCTTTCTCTATACTGGGTGTTCCTTCAAAGTAAAGACGAATATTCTCCCTGAAATTTGTATTGGTTCTGCTGCTTTGATAATCCTGTGAAGGTACTGGTTAACTACGGTTCAACCGTACGGTAATTTGGTAGTGCTATCCAAATACCGTGAAGTAGTGTTGTATCTTGGGAGACCAGCATCCAGTAACCCGTTAGCACCGTAGCGGGGGGCGTAATTGTCTTAAGGAGATTCGCTATAAGCGTACCTCACTCCAAGTACTGTATGAGTGAATTAATTTTCTTTATACAGGGGTTATACTGAAATTTAGTATATTGAGACGGATTTATACCAGTCTAATTGGTGTTTAACCAAGGAAGGAAATTGAAAGGTGTTATCTAATTAAGGAACGTTCTATTGAACGAAAAACCTCCCACCTGATATTCACAGACCGGTCCAATTAGATCGGTGATATTGATTAGTTGTCAGATTGATCCTAGTATCTAACAAATTTTAGCTATTTTTTGATTTGGGTTCACCAAACTTGTACCTAAAATATATACAATTCTGTGTGTGGGTTCGTCAAAATCGGACTGAAAAATAACTGACTCGTGTTCGCCAACGTCATGTTGGCAACGCGAAAACACTCAGCGCCGACATGACCTATTAGAATCGATTTTGGTAATTAAATTTGGTGAGATCTTTTCTTGAAATTAAATTTTAAAACACCGTTTTTTTAAAACAAACCTTTGTGCTATTATCTAATTAACAATTTTAGTCGTACAGTGACAAATTAAAATGAATAAATTACGTAACAAATTAAAGAAAAAGAAGCTTGTACATATATCTTACATGATCAAAGACGGTCAAGATTCATTTTTCAAAAAAAGATATCATTTCCACAACTAACAGTAAAAGCATTGCATAAATCGTGATTCTTTTTAAGAAGAAATAGTAATAATCATAGAATCAGGAAAGTTTTGGTAACAATACTAACCCGCCAAAATCAACCATGGCTACACTCTCCACTTTTCTTTTTCACATCAGAACAAATTGATGTTTTTTCTATTAGCTCATGTTATGGACATTTCATCTTTGCTAACAAAATAAAAACTGTACCGTGTTCAAATCAAGTATTCGTCATTTTAGGGCTTTTCAGAGTGATAATTTCTGCAATGAAACACTTAATATTTCTAAGTACATAAAACTCTAACATGAATACATGGCCTAAGAAATTTAAATTATTTAAAAAAAAAAATTTGGTGGACATGTTCTTACTTGTTAGATTGTCGAGAGAACCAATCGCATACTTCACCCACACATCTACGCTGCTGGGTGACAGATCCACCATCGCCACAATAAAATGAAAATATAAGAATAATTATGAAAAGAAAGTGTAAATTTTATTTTAGTAAATCATAAACCCTAAGCCCTAACCCTAGCCTAAAGCCACCTACTCATCTCAGAGTCTCAGCTTTGAAGGTTGTGCCGCACAAGTGTGCCTGCGGCGGGAAGATTCCCTCGCCGCCGACGAGCGAGAAAATGAAATTGAAGGAATTTTAACTGCAACAGTAGAATTTGGAAAGAGAGAGTCCTTGGGGAAAATTACTCGTACCCTCTCCAATGATCATCTAGTTTCCCAACAAGCCCCTTCCAAAATTTTAAAGGGTCTTTCCGATGTACATACCATTAATTACATATATTTATTTATCTTGCCCTCAATATTTATTTCACAGAGTAATGCTATTTGTACTATTTTTTTACAGGCTCGGGATGGTTCCTTCATGCAAAGGACTGTGATGGTCCTTCACGCAATGGATCGTCCATTATATTTGATGGACGGCTCAGAGCGGGAGAGAGAAAAGAAAACTGTGATGGTCCTTCACGCAATGGACCGTCCATTATAGCTAATGGACGGCTCGGAGCGGAAGAGAGAGAAGAAAACCGTAATGGTCCTTCACGCAATGTATCGTCCATTATAGCTGATGGGTGGCTCGGAGTAGGAGAGAGAAAAGAAAACGCGTTTTGTGATGAGGCCTAAAAAATGCGTTTTTATTTTCTTTTTCTCTCTCCTATTTCGAGCCGTCTTTCAGCTGTGATGGACAACCTACAGTGTGAACCATAACCTAGTCCTTCAACATGAAGGAGCCAACCCCAACCCTTTTTATACTACATTGACCCAATTGCACTTAATTTATCCATTTTAGAGCCGATATCACCAACTATACACACACTATTTGATTAACTCTAAGAGCCTGTTTGGTTTTATGGAAGTTGGAAGAAAATATGTAAGTGAGAAATGAGGATGAAAATGTAGAAGTGTAGTGGAAAATTGTGATTTGTGCAATTCTCATTTTCGATGTTTTATTGTAATATGGAAGTGTAGGTGAAAAAGTATATTGTGTTTTTCATTGTTCGGTTAGTAACGCGGAAGCGGAAGTGAAAAACTCGACCACAAAGTTGTCCATAAAATAATATTAAATTAAAAATTAAATTCTGAAGTGATGTTTAAGACTGTAATTAGACTATACATGAGATTTACATGACATCAAAATTAATTATTTTTAGTTACAACTTATTATAAGTGAAATTTACATAATCACAAAATTAACTGTAGCACTTAGAAGTGGGAAAATGATAGTGTAAAAAAGAAGGATAAAAGAAAGAAGGGAAAAGGAAAACAGATTTTCTCATTTTTCATTTCCGATTCAAAACAAACAAAAGAAGTGGGAAATAAATTTTTCCATTTCCCCACTTCCTTATAACCAAACACGCAACCGCAAAGTGGATAGTATGAGTAAACATGCTTAGCAGCAACTAGACAAATTCAAGGTAATTTTGTCTTGTAAACTTTAACAACTAAGCTATAAATGTTTAATTTACTAAAATTTATCATTAATTTGATTTTCTCAAATTGCTTATCGGCAAGAAAATATACTTTAGAAAATGATTGCAATCGTCAGAATATGTGTCCTTACATTTATATGCAATTTGTCTCAACCATCAGACTGTTGTCACAAGTAGTCGTAACTGTCACAGTTGGTTTGCTCTGGAAGCCGGTGAGATAATTAACTGGGATCCCAAATGAGTTAATTATCGATGCAATTATTATAAAACTAATATTTTTTAATTATTAAAAATTATTGCACTGTCAGCTAATTAACTCGTTAGATTAATAATTGCATCGATAATTAACTCACCGCATACAACTTTTATCCTAGTTTGTTCAGACTTTACTATATATATAACCAGGAAGTGTGTTTGATTCTTTGTGTTGCGAGCACACCTAAAAAAAAAGAAAATAACTGTCTTTTTTAATTGTTTATATTAATCACAACTTTCTCTTAAATAGTGTTTTTATGCTTCATATTTTTATGTCAATGTGCAAAGTACCAACTAACTAATTCTAATTACTATACATTGCAATAAAGAAATAGACTTGGGTCCGTGATCCTTCGCATTCAAAATCGATACTAAGAAAACAATTAGAAGATCTAATCCATTTAAGTTAATCTATGAATAGTATGTTGTCACTGATTATAAATCTAAATAAATACACACATGAAGTACATGTTTCAAAATACTAGTACAAGTAAATTCCAACCCACCATACACAAACCTTACTTTTCGCCCAAGCAAAATAATTAAGATATAACATAAAATTCTCTAAAAAAAAAAGAGAATATATAATGAAAAATTAGACACCAATAATGAATCTAACGTCAACTGTAAGAACTAGGAACTAAAAACTAAGAAGGTTGAATCTTCTATCAGGTACCTCCAGAAAGACGGTGAGCCGAACAATGCTTCAGACATGGATAGAGGAGGCCTCTGACAGTTTTTCAGAGCCGACGCAAGAGGAGGCCGACAATGACGGCTCGGACATCATGTGACCAGTGACTTCTCAGATTCTCTGATTTTTTATTTTTCAGGTGTGATCTTTTACGTGCCATCTTGTTTTTTGTTACAAATTCTACTTGTATTTTAGTCATAGGGAAAATCCGAGGTTATTGGTTGTTTGTCTTGTATCTTTGAATTTCTTTTTTTTTTTTTTTAACCTCCAGCACCTGCGTGGCATATTCATTTCAGGAGGTTCTTCTACTATATAAATATTACATTAGAATGTTTTCATTAAATTTTTTTTAATAAAGCACGGGGGACTTTATTGATTCACCGTTTTCTCAACCGAAAAAGAATTAAGGAAATTCCTACCACTGTTCTTCATTAACATGTAATACAGTACAAGCTTGATGACCGCCAACTGCGATGATATACAAGTGACACTTTACATCATACTAAATAAATACAAAAGAATATTAATTAGGATTACAATTTTATCACAAGTCAAATGAACCACATTCATATCTGCAGACTCTGCCCTGTTCTCCTCACCTCGCAGGGCATTCAGGGGGGAGACCCTGAGGGAACCTCTTCACATCAGCACAGTAATTGTATACCATGTAGTTCTTCTGAATCCACCTCATCCTCCTCAAGCTCGCAGAGTCCATTTCTTGATACATCCACGCATTGTCACTGGACGACGACTTGCACGAAGAAGAACCAGAGGCCCAGATGCAAGCGTCTGCATTGAAATTGCTGAAGGAAGCAGTGAAGGGAGCCTGGCTCCAGTCCGTTTTCACCAGCCCACCTCTTGTGGCCCAGTCTTCAGCATCCCACAGGCTCGAGTACAGCCTCATTGGCTGGTTGTTTGGGTAAGCCACACCAATTGACTCACTGTTCTTGAACTCTCTGATTGGGGTTCCATCCACATAGAATCTGAAAACATGGGTCCAATATGTTAATGTTAGTATTAGATTTAAGAATTCTCTGTTTTTGATTGGGAAACTCTCTGTTTTTGGAAATAACTTACACAACATGTGTAGGATTCCAGAGAACAGAGTAGGTGTGGAAGTCCTTGGTGGGATCAAACCAGAGATAAAACTGCATCTCTCTGTTCCCTTTCCCTTGAGTGAACACATTGGTATGTAGAATGTAAGGATCTCCACTGAGGTTTCCAAGAAACTCGAAATCGATCTCGTCGTGAGTCGGTCCTTGAGATGATAGCTGCAGCATCCAATCGAACATTAGACTCATAAAAAAAAAACATAACATCAGAGTACCATTGACTAGACAAAGGCACTGAGAGGCTTACATAGTAGGCAGTGACAGTGCCAGCAGAGTTGCCAGGAACTAGTTTGATCTGCATGTCAATCTTTCCGAAGAGGTACTCGTTCTTGGTCTGAAAGCCGGAGCCCGAGGACTTGTCAAGTGATAAGGTGAGGAGCTGGCCATTGTTAAGGATCTTGCCCCGGCCGTCGCCCCAAGTGATGTCGATGTCTTGGTAGAAGCTGCCGGCAGTGGTGACCGCTGCTAGAGAGGTTAGGAGGAGAAAAAACGAGGAGCAGTGAAAGAAAGCAGAGGCCATGGCTGAGAGATGAGCGATTGAGAGAAGGAGAGATGTTGATACTTGAGAAGCGTGATGCGGTATTTATAGTGTAAGGGAGGGAGGGGGAGGAATGAGGGGGGAAGTTAGGCTGAGTGGGCTTCCAGAATCGGTTTGTTTCGTATGTGTGTGTCACGCACGCATTAGTCTTCATTGGTGGGCAGTAGATGAGATGTATCATATATAGCATGACATTGTCAAGGAAGAAATGGGGAAATTTTGTTGTTTTTGAAAGTGTCAAAGTTTAAGATAGTTCATTAAAGCTGGGGGGTGTGGGTTGTGGCCCTTGTGGGTCTAGGAAGTAGGAAAAGTTTGAGAATTTCCTTCAGATATCTTGATTGATCCCGTGATAATTATTAGGCTAAGAGTAGAGTTTGTATTACATTAATAATATGTAAACTATATATAATTAGGACTTGGGATTACTTGTAACTGTTCGCAATTCTGTCACATGAGAGCGTATAGTAAGCTCAATTGATAAGTAGATTGGTAAAAAAGAATGTATTCATAAAAAACTCCAAAATTATTACTAGCGACATAACACGAGGGAGAATCAATTGAGATTGTCAGACGTGACATGTGGAACACAAGATAATATGTGCACCAATTAGAAAATTAGACTCGAAAGAGGTCAAAATAAACATGGATGGAGAAAATTAAGAAGAAATATAATGGTAATCCAAGTAATTCAAGTAATTAATAATCTTCGCCTAAGTTGACCACGTGAAAGAAGAAACTCAATGTCTTCAACTAAAAAAATTTGAAATAAAAACTTTATTATAATTTATATAATAACATATAGACTATAGTGGTCAATTTCCGATGCATGTCGAGATCACGCCACGTATCCGGCCATCTCAGTGGAACCCAGCACGCCTCCAGTCCCAACATGGGCCCAAAGAGAAAACCTATAGTGCTACTCCGAGCCAGCATCAATTGGAGTTACTTACTCGGATCCTCAACTCAACTGGAGCCATGCAGTACTCCAGGACTGTAGTTATCAATACAAAGATTATCTCCAGAGCTACTCCGGCCTCTGACATGAAAACCCTCCGAAGCATGTCGCTCCTCCGCTGGTTATAGCTGGATGGCACAATTCTCGCGATTCCCAGATTCAGTTGTGCTGTCAGATCATTCTCACGTTCAAAACATTACAATGCCCTACATAAATGCGAGCTGTTATGGATAGTGGTAGATATCTATGCATGGCAATCTCAGCAATCAAACAGCGCAATCTAGGCGGTTATGTGAAAATCATAATGCATAAATCATGCAGTTATGGAGATCCAGAATAGCCGCACCTCAACGACTGCTCTGACAAGTATTAATACATCTCCATCTCCATAAAAAAAGGTCAACTTCTGATTACCATTGAAAACACCACACACTAGTATTCTCTATTTTTCTCAAACAAAGATACTTATTCTCATGCCCAAGGGCCTTCAACTGACACCACACCAGTGCTCCTCACCTGAAAGGTGTTCTTCTCATTTTCTTGTTTTTGGCAGGATCAGTCGAGCGTCCAATCGCCTGAGATAGAAAATCCCCATCATATTAGTTCTTTTGTTGAGAGCTCTAGAGTTTACGCTTAAAGATCCCTCTCCTTCGCCAAATACTCCCATAAAAAATCCCTCCACAAATAACCTTGCCTACAATGATGGCCCCATCAAAAGAAGGCCTCTACACAGACCGCTGTCGCCTCTACTGATTGAGGTAAAACCAGCACAAAAATATAAAAGTTTAGAAATGGTGCAAGGTTCTCAATTCTACCGCGATAACAAGTGGCTATGCTGGTCCTGATACATAAGGAAGGACTTGCGATGAAAGCATTTAGATAAGTTCTTTTAAGTTACTGAAAATGGGTAAAAGTTCTTCTTTGTTTTTAAAAAGAAAATAGAAGTAAATCTATATTAAAAGAAAATGGAAGATAGAAGAAAATAGTGATTGAAGATGTTTTACAAACTAAGTTAAAAAGAAATGAAAATGAGTAAAGAAAGAGTTGTTTTTGAAAGTGTTTCTAACTATGAAACGAAAAGAAAGAAAAACTAAAATACTTATTTACCTCTTTAATGCTTGCTTACCTTTGATCCATTGCAACATCTGAGCTTGACTTGAAGGCGATCGAAGTATGGCGCATGGGATCTTCCCCATTCTCATTTTAAACTATGAAATAAAGGTGCAAGTTAAACTAATTTAGAAATGACTATCTATCACCATAAGCCATCAACGACACTTGCAAGGGTAAGGCAAATTCGAGGCTATCGAAGTTATTGTTGGCCCAAAGGCCTTCCACTCTAGTTTTGATGATGATTAACTCATGTAGTTATGTGTACTATTAATCTTGTGATTTTAGTTTCAGATCATTAATCAAGTTATTAGTTGGTGAAAGCTTCCACACATCTTTCACATGTTGATTCAAGAGCCCGAGCGTCAAAGATCATATATAGCACTTGCTCGGTGGATCAAGGAGTTTTGGATCGAGTCGGCTTGGAGATTGCGCTCTACAAGAAGACTTCGGTACCATAGTTTAGTTTTGGTTTTTAGATCCTAAATTGTAAAGATTAGAATAGTATGATAATGCTCAAGTTCACAACACACACGTTTCATGTTTTGAATATTGGTTTTCGGTTTTTTTCGTTTTTGGTTTAACCGATCTTGGTTTTCATGAATAGATAGATCAAAACAAGTTTACATGGTTTAATGTATATATGATTTGTTCTATATACATGCATGCTTTAATTTCCTAGACAAACTTAGTTTTGACTCACTTATTAATGTGTTTTATGTTTTGGTATTTTTGACAAAACATATTTTGGAATTAAATGACAAAAACATGGATATATAGTTGTTTCATGTATATTGGATTTCTATCCATATGCATCATGCTTCAAAGTGTTTAAATATCATGTTTTTGTATTTGGAAGAGTTTTGTACAAAACATATTTTCTATTTAAAATCCAAAGTTTTAGAAAATACAGTTTTTGGTTTTTGGTAAAAATGATAAGACACAAAAATAGTTCATATTGATTGATATTTGAGCTAAACTTTTTACCACATGTTTATATATCAATGCAAAATGATAAAACTATTTTTTGTGATTTTTAGAAAAGATAAAAGAATTTTTAAATATGTTTCTAACTTAGTTTTCTGTTCCAGGCTTCACCAGTCGACTAGTTTCTGACCAAGTCGACTTAGCTGAAGTCGGTCGACCGGTCGGTTGACCGACATGCACAGATTTGTGCACATTTGGCAGACTTTGGACGGTCGACCGTCCGGGTCGACCGGGTCAGAGAGCAGAGCTCTCTGTTTGTTTGGGTCGACCGGGCGGTCGACCGGTAGCTGCCAACGGGCAAAATTTGACCGTTGGGCGGTCGACCGGACCGGTCGACCGGAAGGGTTATTTTGGCAAAAACTGCTGCCAACGGCTAGTTTCCAGATTTGCCTATAAATACCCCTTTGGCAAGAGTTTTTCTCTAAGATTTTTGTGCGAATTTTTCCTTACTCTCTGGTGTTTTCACAGCAATCAAAAGAAGTTTTTGGATTCAAATTGAACAATCTATTTGGTGTTTTTGCTAGGGTTTGGAAATTGAAAGAAAAGGGTTTTTGGGAAAAAGAGTTTTGATTCATCTTCTATATCTTGGTTTCAGTTTTTTCCCAAGGATTTTTCTTTGTGATTTAGATTTTCATTCCATTGGTTTTTTCCATACTTGAGCAACATCTACTTTCTTATTCTATAGGATCTTTGTGTGGGAGAAAGAGATTGTTTGTGGTTGTTGTTTAGACCACCAAGTTAAAAACCCAATCTTTGTTTGGCTTTGTGCCTGGGTTGAATCCCTCAAGTTGTGAGGTGATCCTTGTGTTTGCTTTGTGCTAATCCCTTGGGTTGTGAGGTGATTGTTTTGTGGATTGGAGCTTGCCTCAAGGAGGAGGTTGTGGTTGTAAAGAGAGGAGTTGGGTACTCCTTGTGAGAGTTCTTTGTGGACTAGCTAGTGGATTAGAAATCCTTCGTGTGTCGAAGGCGGGGATGTAGAGATGGGTGCTCGAACCTCGTAACATATCTTGTTGTTTGCGCTTGATCCATTGACTCTCTCTCTATCTCTCTCTTTACTTTGTGCCTTGCAACTATTCATATTGTGCATTCATTATTGCTTGGCTTGGTTGTGTGTGCATCACTTGTTGATTGCACTTGAGTGTATTGCATTTAGTTTTTAAATTCCGCATTGATTTCATCAGATTAGCATAATCACTTATTCACCCCCCCTCTAGGTGATCTTTCAATTGGTATCAGAGCTAGTGCTCCTGATATTTAGGTTTAACCACCTAGGAGTGAGATCTTGGTTTGCTAATCTTCATTTGTATTGTTCATTTGCACTCATTTAGTTTGCTCTCATGGATAGCCCTCCTATGTTTGACCATATTAGACTTGATGCTTGGAAGGCCAATATGAGTAGCCATTTGAAAAGACTAGGACATTTAGTTTATCAAGCCTCCACTATGGAATCATTCCCTAATAGTAGCAAGCATAAAAAGGCAAATGCATTAGCACTTAGAGCACTTAGAGCATCTCTTAGTGAACATCTTTTACCGGTGTTTGATCGTTATGATTCGGCTTTTGCAGTTTGGAGCTTATTGACGTCTCCCGAGCTTCCAAGGATTATCAACAAGATGAGGAGATCTAAGAGAGAAAGTCCGAAGAGCATTGCTTCATGGTCCAAGGGAAAAACTCCCTTGAGGTACAATCGGACACTCAATTAGATGATAGCTCTAGTTCCTATTGCCATGGTTGTTTTGAAGTTCAAACTTTAAATTTGGAACTTGCTCAAAAGCTTGAAAATTTATTGAAAAAACACAATCTTTTGAAAGAGGACAACCTTGTTTTGAAAAATGAATTGAAGGATTTGTGTTCTAATTTTGAATTGGTTTTGCAAGAAAAGGAAGAGATCACTAGTGAACGTGACTCACTAAGATCTCAACTAGACCTTACCCTTAATGAGATTGATGATTTGAAAAACAAAAATGATTGTAATGATGTTGTGAAAAACAATGAGATTTTATCTTCTAAATTGGATTTTGTTTTAAAAGATAACCTTGTTTTGAAAAATAAAATTGATTCAATTACAAAGAATTGAATTTGGTTTTGAAGAAAAATGAATCTTTGAAATTGAAATTGATTCTCATGTGTGCCATGCTAGTATAGCTTCTTCTTCTTCTTGTACACCGATTGCATGCTCCACTTTATCTTCCACTATTGAAAATGATATAAATGTTTTGAAGAAAAGTGTTGAATGTTTGGGCTCCACTTTGAGCCAATGCACATTGAATCATTCACGTTTGGAAACCTTGGTTCACAAGAAACAAGGTCCTCTTTGCATGCACACCCATCACGGCATACACGTGCTTCCACGGACACCACCATCACACGTATGCTCATGTGTACACATGTACACATTGTGGTCGAAAAGGCCACCTTGCTAGATTTTGTTATGATCGTGTTTATTATGAAAATTTAGCAACTAATTTTGTTTGGGTTAGAAAAGATACTAACCCCCGTGGACCCAAAAGAAAATGGGTACCAAAGACCACCTCTATGTTTTTTGATGTAGGTGGGAGCTCTTGCATCACGTGAGAGTATTGGTGCCTTGAGGTGGATGCGTTCTAAGCTTAAAAGAGAAACATTTGGATGCTTCACTCTCAAGGAGATTTGGTGGGAGGACCACCGTGGTTTAGAGAACTAGAGATGCACCTTCATTGGTTTTGGTATCTTCTCTAACTCCCATTTTTATTTGCATGCTTTTCATGTTCATCTATTTATAGGATGCCATGATTTATTGTTCATTATGCTTATGCCATGTTGATTAGATTAGTGTTATACATGTTTAGTTACTTGAGCACCCATGTTTTATATGGATCTATATTTAGTGTTCTCACCTTGTTTAAACTAACATGTATGTCCTAAATCTAATGCACATGCATATGTATTATGACCATTTGGATGTTTATGAATTTTGTTGAATCATGTTTTATAGTTTCATGATTAGTATGATGTTTGCCATATTTATTAGACTTATGCTTTACATGATTAGTTGTTGAGACACCCATGTTTAGTATGGACCCATATTTTGTGTTCTCTTTATGTTTTAGCTATCATGTTAATCATAGGTTTAATGCACATGTCTTTGTCATGCTAATCATATGGTTGACTATGACTTTTTATTTTAATGATTCATGTTTTGATAAATAACTTGTGTTGTAATATTTTAACAATGGTGATGTGTATATGATTTCTAATTTCGCCACATGTTTTGATGTTTATAGGCTATTATGTATTTCTTGATTCTAATAGCATGTGGATGTTCTTCATGATCATTTTTATGCCTTTCATGTTGATTTATATCCCGTTTTATGCGTAATGATTTGATTACTTGTTTAGATGTTAGTTTTCATTAAGACTAGAATTTATACTTGCACATGTAGTGGGACATAAATAAATCTTTATATATGTTTGTGCTTGGATGCTAATTTGTACCCATTAAATGTGCTAGTATAGCCTAGTTTTGATGATTCATGCATTTTAAACTTGTATTCCTATTTTTGGATTTGTCTTATGTGTATGAGTTTTCATTTCATGTATATTTTGCCAAACCTTAAGATATACATGTATACCCTTTGAGTCATTTGCCTTTCATGCAAATCTATATATATGGACTCAATTGTGTTAGGGATATATATGTATATTTATTGTGTTGACAATTCATACATATACCTTGAAATGAAATTAGTTTTGGTGAAAATTTAGTTTTTCTTGATTTCGTGTTTATTTGTTTAACTTCATGTATATGTCCATCTTATCCAAACTATCATTTATACATATACATCCTTGAGCACGTGCCTTCATGCATATACTTTTGTGGACTCATTATGTTTAGGATATGTATGTATACTTTAGTTTGTACATGACATACATATGCCTTGAAGTTCATATCGTTGGATGAATTTCATGTTTGCTAAGTGATCTCACATTTATAATGATCTCTTGTTTAAAGATGATTTCAATTGGTGATTTCACATCTTAGATGAATTTCATATTTTCAAGGAATTTCATTTGAGCCTAATTGAATTTTTCATATTGATATGTGTCACATTATACTTGTACACTCACTTTATTAGTTTACTCATGATTTGTTTTCATGAGAATTTGAATGAGCTTTATGGACTTTGAGTGTTTAGTGATCATGTGATTTACATGTATTTCATGAAAAACAATTTTGTTTTATTCCTTGCTTAAAGGATTTCGTACTAATTTTAAAGTTTTTCCTATAACTAGTTCGTATTCTTCACTATGGTAGAGATTTTCAAACAATACTACATTTTCAAATCTATTTTTGAAAACCCCTACCTTCTATGGGAGGATGGATGAGAGATCATGTTCATGTATGCTTTATGTTGAAAATCATTTAAAAACTTGAACCATGATTGGGAGGTAGTCATATGAGATATACACTTGATCATTATTGTTATTTCAATTGATATCATTGAATTCTTTCAATTGGTATCAATCTTGACATTTCTTGTATACTCATATTGTTTGTATGTATGTATGCTTCATTTCAAAGAATATCAATTTCTATTGGTATCTATCTTTCATACATATATATGTTTTATTTGTGCTTATTATATCCCTATATCTTTAAGCACAAAATCTTATTTATGCTAGTGCTTGAGCTTTAACTTTATTTCAATTGATTACTTTTAAATTGGTATCAAGCCCATGCATCATTTTAGTTGGTATTTCATAAAGGGGGAGAAAATTTGATTTTGTCTTTTTAATTGGTGATTTTTCAATTTGTATTTGATTCCCACTCCCTTACTTTATGATTGAAAATTTCAAATTAGTATCATTTGTTCAAAATGAAAATTATTTACTATTGGTATCAAAACATTTGTGTTTAGACATTCAAATTCATTATGTCTAATTTCAAATGGTATCAAAATTGTCATGTGTTTTTGTTTAAAATTTGTATCAATATTTTTTTGTTTGTTTCCCTTCAATTGGTATCAAGATGCTTCATTGACATATTTTCAATTGATATCCTAATTGATTGTCACCCCTTATTGACTTTGTTTTTGTTTAGACAAAAAAGGGGGAAAATATGATTTTATTGATTCGTTGTTCGAACAAAAAGGGGGAGAAAAATTTATTAATTTAGTTTTACTTTTACCCCTTATTGAAGATTGATTCTTTGTATTAAAAGAGAGAAGATTTTGGTTTTGTTTTGGTTTTTACCCCTTTGTTGATGATTGACAAAAAGGGGGAGAAGAATTTGGGTTTATATATGCATGTTTTTGTTTTGCATATATTAAGTTTACTTTAGTTAATTTTAATTGATATCTAAAGCATGTTTTGTAATTGGTATCTAGAGTGTAAATGGTATCTAGAGCATGTTTTGTTTTAAACATTTCATTGGAATTGTTATCTAGAGCATGTTTTGTTTTTGAACATTTTATTGGTATCTAGAACCCTTTATGTTTATGCATAGATATGCATGTTTCATGATTCATGTTTGAGAGCCTTCATTGCATATTCATTATGTTTATTTGGTTATGCATGAGTTAAGGGGGAGCTTCTTTGAAGCTTAACTTTAATCCATGCATATATAACTCTATGAGTTTTGTCATCATCAAAAAAGGGGGAGATTGTTAGCCCAAAGGCCTTCCACTCTAGTTTTGATGATGATTAACTCATGTAGTTATGTGTACTAATAATCTTGTGATTTTAGTTTCAGATCATTAATCAAGTTATTAGTTGGTGAAAACTTCCACACATCTTTCACATGTTGATTCAAGAGCCCGAGCGTCAAAGATCATATATAGCACTTGCTCGGTGGATCAAGGAGTTTGGATCGAGTCGGCTTGGAGATTGCGCTCTACAAGAAGACTTCAGTACCATAGTTTAGTTTTGGTTTTTAGATCCTAAATTGTAAAGATTAGAATATATGATAATGCTCAAGTTCACAACACACACCGTTTCATGTTTTGAATATTGGTTTTCGGTTTTTCCGTTTTTTGGTTTAACCGATCTTGGTTTTCATGAATAGATAGATCAAAAAAGTTTACATGGTTTAATGTATATATGATTTGTTCTATATACATGCATGCTTAATTTCCTAGACAAACTTAGTTTTGACTCACTTATTCATGTGTTTTATGTTTTGGTATTTTGACAAAACATATTTTGGAATTAAATGACAAAAACATGGATATATAGTTGTTTCATGTATATTGGATTTCTATCCATATGCATCATGCTTCAAAGTGTTTAAATATCATGTTTTTGTATTTGGAAGAATTTTGTACAAAACGGTATTTTCTATTTAAAATCCAAAGTTTTAGAAAATACAATTTTTGGTTTTTGGTAAAAATGATAAGACACAAACATAGTTCATATTGATTGATATTTGAGCTAAACTTTTTACCACATGTTTTATATATCAATGCAAAATGTAAAACTATTTTTGGTGATTTTAGAAAAGATAAAAGAATTTTAAATATGTTTCTACTTAGTTTTCTGTTCCAGGCTTCACCAGTCGACTAGTCTTCTGACCAAGTCGACTTGGCTGAAGTCGGTCGACCGGGTCGGTCGACCGACGTGCACAGATTTGTGCGTGTTTGGCAGACTTTGGACGGTCGACCGTCCGGGTCGACCGGGTCAGAGAGCAGAGCTCTCTGTGTTTTGGGTCGACCGGGGCGGTCGACCGGTAGCTGCCAACTGGGCAAAATTTGACCGTTGGGCGGTCGACCGGACCGGTCGACCGGAAGGGTTTATTTGGCAAAAACTGCTGCCAACGGCTAGTTTCCAGATTTGCATATAAATACCCCTTTGCAAGAGTTTTTCACTAAGATTTTTTGTGCGAATTTTTCCTTACTCTCTGGTGTTTTCACAGCAATCAAAAGAAGTTTTGGATTCAAATTGAACAATCTATTTGGTGTTTTTGCTAGGGTTTGGAAATTCAAAGAAAAGGGTTTTTGGGAAAAAAGAGTTTTGATTCATCTTCTATATCTTGGTTTCAGTTTTTTTCCCAAGAATTTTTCTTTGTGATTTAGATTTCCATTCCATTGGTTTTCTCCACACTTGAGCAACATCTACTTTCTTATTCTATAGGATCTT